>BPLQ01014670.1:2314478-2335995 GCA_021605075.1 Caerostris darwini
GATACTTACTATTGGAGTAATAAGAATAATATGATTTGGATACTTAATGATTATTTGGATACTTACTATTAGAATAATAATAATAATAATATGATTTGTATACTTAAGGATCGTTTGGATACTTACTATTGGAATAATAAGAAAAAAAAATGATTTGGACATTTAAGGATTGTTTGGATACTTATGCAAATACCAACGCAGCTCCACCTGACGGAATTATGAGTAGATAGGTAGTCTTAAGTCACCTTTGAAACTATATAGATTGGAAACTAAGTCCTGATAACCTAGGACATAGGATATTACAGGACCTGAAACCCATCCTGAGATAATTGTAATTATTCATTTATGCTGAGTGTATAATTAAACGTTCATTAGCCTCATTTTTATAGTGTTACTACTATATTAAGTTCATTTAGTAGAATCAAAGTCTATGTCGAGTTCACTTAGTAGAATCAAAGTTTAAATTGAGTTCACTTAGTAGAATCAAAGTTTAAATTGAGTTCAGTTAGTAGAACCAAAGTCTTTATTGTGTTTAGTTAGTAGAATATGTCTATATTAAGTTAATTTAGTTGAATTAAAAAGCATTAAAATCTCCTTTAAGCAAGGTTAATAAATATGCTTTGTTAAATATGTTCTAATATTTTTTTAATTAATCATGTATACCTTTAGAAAGATTTCTATTAAAAAACAAACTTCAAAACATTTAAGAAGCTACTGGAATTCAAATTAATTACCTAAAATTATGAATCTGTGGAATTTCTCCGTATGTTACATTAATTTAAATAAGAGATGGGAAAATTATGTTGGTGATGAAATATAATTTTTGAGATATTTTTAACTGAACATCTTTTGTTTCAAAATGCATGATAAATAAACAATTAGAAACCACCGAATAGGCAAGGAAAAAAAAAATGCGATTTTGTCTTGAATAAATATGAATTAATAATTAAAAAAGCAAATTCATACTGTTGGCTAATTTTATTTAGCTCATTATCCATTTCGTGAGCTTTGTTTATTTTCTCCACACATAATTTTCACAATGTTACAATCAGTAAACATGAAAATATTAATCAAACGAAATACTATCTCATTTATTATTATTATTATTTTCTTTCTTTTTTTTTTTTTTTTTCTTTCCTTTCCGTCTCTTCTCTTTCGTGATTGGTAAACATGCATTCGCTGCACATAATAAATGCACACATATCGGCACAGAATCTGATTAAAGGTTTAGTTAAAGTTGTTGGAATAATGAAGTTCATTGCTACTAATTACTAGCATCAAACATACCGAGAGAAACACAGAGAGAGAGAAGGGGAAAATAAAAAAAAGCTACAAAAATATATAAAGGAAATTAAATAAATAAATAAATGAAACTAATAAAGAAGGCCCGAAGGCGGCCTTCATTTCTTTCTTCTTAATTTCTCGAGTTGGTTTCTTTCTATCTAATGATGGCGTGGGTTCACTTTGCGGTAAAAACACAGCCGTTAAAACCCATGCCTCCTTTAGTATAAAAGCTAATTAGGTTCATTACAGTAAATTGGCAACTGTTCTTCAGCTCCGTGTAGGTACACAGAAAAACATGGAATTAACGGTCGAATGTTTTTTTATCATTCTTCTTCTTCTTCTTTTTATTTATTTATTTTTTTATGCCTCTTCATCCGAGTTGAGTTTATTTATTTTATTTTTTATTTTCTACTTCTGCGAGATTAAAACCGCCATAGGCAGTATTCCCCCCCCTCACGTTTATTTATTTATTTATTATTATTATTACTATTTGGCAGCGGAAACGGAACAGAGGAACGATAATTAAAATAGTGAAGGAAATAAAAAAAAGAAATGGCAACGAGTGAAATCGTCTGCTGCTTCTTCTTTTTGGAATTGTAATTAAATAAAAAAGGCGATGGAATTAATAATTCAACAACGACATCATGAGTTTTCCGTAGGTAATTTCTGCTTCTTTTCATTTGGAGTTATGGAATAATTATCGTGTGATTAAAGAACTTTTGACTAATTTTTTCTTCATTTGAAGCCTCTTAAATAAAAACGAATGAAGAAAAAATAAAAATTAAAAATAATGCCTGCTTAGAGCGCAGCTTCATTATTGTTGAAAAATGGCGCCAATGCCATTTTGTACTTCTAAAATTGACCTTGTAAGTCCTTACTGTTATTAATCAAGCATATAATTACATAAATGCATGTGCAAATAGCTATTTGTAGGTTACATTTAAAGAACCTTTTCTATAGAATTATTAGTTCTTCAAACTGTTAAGAAGTGTTT
Source organism: Caerostris darwini (assembly GCA_021605075.1). Classification (NCBI taxonomy): domain Eukaryota; kingdom Metazoa; phylum Arthropoda; class Arachnida; order Araneae; family Araneidae; genus Caerostris; species Caerostris darwini. The sequence goes on from BPLQ01014670.1 coordinate 2,316,757, forward strand.
TTTCCTCAAGATGCGTTCGTATTGCATGCAGAAATGAAAGAAAAGTGTTGAATGAGATTTTTCTGATGTTTTTTATTTTTACTGATACAGTGTTTCTTAATTATTTTGCATTTATTGTTTAATTTTTTTTATATTGAATATTTGTAAATTTTTATAGACATGATTAAAACACAATTGTGCTTAACAATGATGTGCTTCACTTCGATATTTTACTGATGTTAATTATGATAATTATGATAAATTAATTAATTCAGTTGATTTACAGCTGTGAACCAATTTAATTTGATTTCATTTGGACATATTTTTGATATTTTTTATTAAGACGATTATTTTTTTTTTAAATTACCATCAACAATTTCTTCAAATGTGAACATCACGTTATTATGTAATGTTTTCAAATATCACTTAAATGTAATTGCGTGTATTAACATGCATTATATCACTGAAAAGACTTTGTTCAGCAAATTCAGTTTTTCTATTTCTTTAAATGCATCCTAAAAGGGTTTTTAATTCATTAATTTCTTTTCTATAAATTTTTGTATAAATTCATTAAAGCATTCCCTAAATCTTTATAATTTTTTAATCATTACTTTTTTGAAAATTTTGATGAGATTTTAATATTAGATATGAAAAAATATTAGATATTAAAATCAAAATAAATCATTTATAGTTTGAGAAATCTTTTCACCACAGACAGCAATGGAAATTTGGGCGCAATAAAAATCCAATTACAAACAAATGAATAGAAGCGAATCTTTATTTTTGAGTTGGTAAGCTGTTTTATTTCTAAAATATAATTTATTCACGCATGTTGTCATGGCCAACATGATTAGGAAGTTTTTTGCAACGAAAGAAGCATCTTCTACTGAAGAGGTTACAAAGTGGCAAAGTGGTCATCAAACTTAGCTTTCTCATCTGCAAAGAAATATAAAAGCATAAGGAAAATTTGGTATTAGTAATGCACTACAAATTTTCCACATGTTTATTCTAAATTTTGGTACTACCGGGATTCAACTGTGACTCACTGTAGCTGTGGTAAAAAAAATAGCAAGTTTAGTTTGCACATGAGCCAAACAAACAAAGAAAAAAGAAAAAATGCATTGGTGTTAACAATGCAATAGAAATTTTAGTCGTTTGTTTTAAATTATCATACCATCAGGATTTAACGTTGACTGTTACCAGGATTGTAACTTTTACCAGGTTACAAGGATTTAACGTTGTAGTGGTTGTGGCTTTTCAAAGTAGTTAGAAAGTTAGTTTAATTTACTCAGGAGCCAAATAAACATAAATAATTAAGGAAAAATTCATTGCTGTTAGCAATGCAATAAAAACCTTGGAGATGTTTTTTCGAAATTATGACAGAACCAGGATTCAACGGGGGCCCACCAAAGTGATTGTCAAAGTAGTCAGCAAGTTTAGCTTGTTCGCAAGTCAAAAAACATAAGCGCATTGGGAAAGAAGTTTATGTTATTGATAATGCTGTTGAATTGACGGCAGATCATAGATTACATATTAACTTTAACTTTTTTTTCTTCAATTATTATGATTTATACTTCTAAAATGGGATTCACTGGAAATAGAAATTGAAGAAAAACAGCTTAAAAATAATTGCTTTAATTAACTTTTTAATTCATATAATAAAAAATTAAATGATTAATTTAATGATGAACCGCATTCTTCTCTAATAATAATACTAGAACTTTAATACTAGAAATAATTCTAGTATTCATACCAGAACGGATAAGTCTTGACACTTCCAAAAATTAATAAAGAGAGATCTCGATTTCAACGTCTCATTTACTGCGTTCGGCGAAAAATCGAAATAAGAATCTGCAAATTTCTCCCTTAATTTTTTCTTTCTCTCTTGAATTCTTTTTTTTTTTTTCACATTCTTTTTTATCTTTATTACCGTCTCTGTGCTGCTTTTACATTTTCTAAGTTCAACGAAGCATTTCCGAATCGGAATCTAGTTCAGATAATGAACCAAAGATAGTGAACGGTTTCTTCGTTATTATTACCACAGAAAGGTACGAAGGACAATTCCTTGAGATACAGAAAAGAACGAACGAAGAAGAGAACAAAGCAATAATGAAAAAGACTTTTGGACCACACATGATTCCAGTAATTTAATAAAGGTTTTTCTCTTCGTATAAATTCCGATAGGTTGTTTACGAGAAGAAGAATATGCTGCACTGCTGCTACCGAAGAAGAAAAAAAAATTGTTAAAGTTAATAATAAAACTAACGACGACTTCGCTTTTTTTCATTAATTTTAGTACACAAAAGAGTTTCTCTAATTGAGTCCGCATATATAATAAGGTCGAACCTATAATAAAATAATTTGTAAAAACAGGCGATGCAACAATCTGATAATTAAATTACTTCTTTTCTTTTGCTTTTTTCTTCCAACAGAAATTTTGGCGGGAAGAAAGCGAAAAAAAAAACGTTCTATATAGGAAAGAGAGAGAAACGTAATTACTTGCATCTGGAATCAAGGCAAACAAAACCATTTCTAATATTGAAAGATTTTTGCATTGATATTTGCACGAAATAATTAGATAGGGCACATTGTTTTGTTTGGTTTTTGTGGAAATTCTACGATTCGTTAGAATGTTTTTGTGCGAAATCTTTCGATAATTTGCGTGGAACTTCCATAATTATTCTGTTCTAATGAACATCCGCAATGAAGGTTATGAATAAAATTATTAGGTGTGTTAATGCTCGAAACATTGATTGTCTCCGAATTCATTAGTTGTTATATGTTTTTTTTATTAAGGGTTTTGGCCAGACTAAAGAATCAAATTAGTGCTGGCAAAAGCCTATTGGAATAAAATAAATAGAAATGATTTTCTTTGTAAATATACATTATGGTTTAAAAAATTACCCGATATCTTAATAAATTATCGTTGAAATGAAATATTCCAGGAACCAAAAAAACAACTGCATTCTATAATACGAATTCAATTTCAATTAAAGATTAAAGAAAAATTTAATAGCCGCTTTCAGTTGCTGAGCACTAGGCTCTGAAATCTTAGGGCATTAAAACAGTAGATTCAATGTTATCTAGTGTGCAGAGTAAAAGTTTTCTAAACTGCACTACATTGGTATTGTGAAAGAAATCTCCCAAAAAAGGTTGAATCTGGGGTGCCTTGGTCTCTCTTCTCCAAATCCAATCAAAGGACTTTCTGTCATACAGGTTTAACATGTTTATTCCAGGCATATACAAGGAGGCTTTTGGTTCTGCTACTAGTATGCTTGTCGAATTTAGAAATTTAGAAAGCTGCCCTTGTTCGATTTAGAATAAATCCCCATGGAGCTGGAATTGATGGTGGGCGCCTTCGTTCTTTCTATCAAATACAATCAAAGGACTTTCTTATTTACAGATCTATTGCTCTTTTTCCTGTCGTAGAAACTTCCTCTTCGGCTTTGCATATTTGGTTTCGAACCGAAACACTTCTGTTTGGTAATCCAACAATCGATCTGGCAGGCTGCTGCTGCTACTATTACTACTACCACTACTTCTTTATTGGCGCAACAGCTCATGGTGGGTTAAGATCGTCTGCCTACTGGTAGATTTCGAGACGATATGTTTTCTTTTTACGGGGTAGGGTTGTCAGCCCTACGCCCTACACTCATGTTAGACCGGGACCTGTGGTTTAAAGTGTATTCTAAACACCTACAAACATACAGGACACTTCTGGAACCGGTCACTCGCCCATCAGGCGTTACTACTACTAATGCTATTAAATAATAATAATAATAATAATTTATTAGTTAATTAAAAGGAAATGTTTGTAACGCTCGTTGGCATTTAAAAGCAATGGCTACCTCTGCATTCGAGATAACTAATGGATACCATTATTTTCCTGCATATGTAAACATGTATGTTATATATGTTTCTATTGATTCGAAATGTTTTTATGTTTCTCTACAGCACTTTTTGACTTAATTGTTTTTATTAAGAACGATTTTATTAGTTTCTTATAAATAGAAAATTAAAATAACAATGCTGAAATATTACAGTTTACATTAATGCACAGTATCCATGCTGATTTCTCGTGATGTTGCAAGTTTCTTTTTTTTAAACGCATTATAGAAACAATAAAACGGAGAATTATTGTTTATTTTATTTAATGAAAAACACTTGACTAAAAAGGTTTTTCGAGAAAATAAATTGTTCAAGATTCAAAGCAAGCGTAAGCCGCAGCAGGAAAATGGAAAATCTTCAGGCAAATACAAATAGCTAAAAGTTGAACGGCAAGAACTACAATGGCAGATACAAAATTTAAGCAGAGTATACAGAAATAGAGCATGAAAAATTTCTTCCTGGAAATCGATAAAACGTGAATGAAATTAGTTCAACAAAGAGAAATACTTAACCCAAAAGAAATCAATTATAGCTTTATAAAGAATTCATTTTTACAGAATGTTATAAATCAGGCTATATATGATCGCTAGATGACTGGATCCACGTCACAGACATATCTTGCGATGTGTACCGTTGACATGGAGTGAAAAAGAGTAACTTTCCGTTAGAGAGGTAAGGTATTGTTTCGTGTAAAAAAAAAATCGAATGACGTAACAGAATGTTGTGACTGTTTATAATAATATGGTCGCTAAGCGAATAATTGGGTGACTAGCTATGATCATTAATTTATCTGACTGAATACATTTATTGCCCTCTGCGGGGATCCTTTTAATTAGCAGCGTGAAAAAGTGGAATAATAGTGTAAAGTGCTGCAGTGATTTGCAATTTCTTGGAAGAAATGTGAGAGAAAACTTTCACAGTGTGGAGAATAAACGGAAATTCACTAATTAAGCTATGGGAAATATTTTTTTAATAATGATGAGTATGGAGATAATGGATTTAAAAAGTACTGGCGAAGAAATGTTTCTGGAACATCATTATTTTAAAAGATTGTTAAGTTCTTTTCGTTATTGCTGTTTAAAATTATTGTTGTTACAGATTTAATTAATTCTGAGCAATTGATTAATGTTGATATTGCGATGTATTTTGGTACCGATATTGGAGTTCCATAAGTACAATCGATTGATAGTGAATCGGAATATCCTTACGGAGCCGGGGAGGAGTGAATTTTCTCGAGGAAATGGGGGAGATGTGTGGGAAACCGTCAGATATATTTCTCAGGGGTCCTTTCGGAAATCGTTGTAGTCACAAACAGGGCTTCTAGAATACAACACTGGATTAAGTTGAATGTGTTACTAATTGTTTGTCATAACGTATAATTGTCTCGAATTATAATCAGGATTAAATTATAATATCCAAATGTACGGCATTATATTATATTATCCGGGACCTGATGGCCGAGTGGCTAGCGCTCTGGCGCTCGGTACCACGCGTTTCGGGTTAGAATCTCGGCGGTGCTATGGATGTTTGTAGTGGTTCGGAATCCACTTTAAGCCGTAGGTCCCGGTCTCATAGGATCGTAGAGCGCTACGGTGGCATTATTACTCCGCATCCGTGTTTTATCTTCAAATTACACGTGCCGCCTGGGTAGTGCTAAGTGAGTAATATCGGTGCAGCCTTTGCTTACGGCATAAAGATTAACTGTCTCTTTATTGCCAGCTGCATTAGAAGAACGCATATATATATAATAGATTTTTCACTACAATAATATAATTTGAATAAATTTTTCTCCGATATTTGTTAGAATGTTGTAATCTGTTACTTGTCAATCTGCTCTTTGTTTTAAATTAAAAAAGTTATCTGAAAATCCTGATACATTTACGTAATGATACATTTTACACTTCTACAATTGGTGAATGCATTTTAAATCAACATGAGGGAACAACAGAGTCTACAAAAATACCGAAAAGGATAAACTGAGTGTTTCAAAGTAGTATTCCTTACTGAAGTATAAGTAAGGATTGACTAGAAAAGGATAAGTCCAGTCGCTTAAGTAGTAGTATTCGATAAACACCACGCTGCCGACAGTACTGCAAGTAGCAGTTCAAATACAGCAGCAGGAGGTTTTTTTGATTCTTTGATTTGTGTTCCGCATTAAGCGAGGGGACACGCAACGATGAATTCAAAGAAGGAAAAACAGACGGTGAAGCCCGAGTTGTCAATTATCATTCGTAACGAACGAAGCGAGCGAGCGAGCGAAGGAGGGACTTGGCGGGCTTCGCGGCCGATGATTTAACTCAACAGGATTAAGGAGCTCGCCTCTTTTAACGAGTGCTGATTGCAAAACAAGCTCATGTACGGATTCACTGACGGCTCTCTTGCTCATTGGCTGTCTTCTGCTTCCACTACCACTCACTTCCTCACTTTGTTCCCAAATATCAAAGAAAAAAAGTTTAATTTGTATAAAAAAAATAATAAAATATATTTTTGGTACGTGAAATATTTCTTCGAATAATTGTCGTTTATTATATTTTTCTCAATAGACCGTCAATAACATCAACAATATGCCCATTATTTGGTGCAAATAGTGAAAAAATAAGGTTGCAAATGATGTTTTAAAATCTCCAACTTGAAGTCAACAATAATCAGAATCATAAGGAAAATCGAACTCTATTCGTGGCTCAGCGGTAACGAAGGCAGCTAGCGTGCAGGAGAACTCGTGTTCAAAACTACTACTACTACTACTACTACTACACCACATCACTGTGGCTAGAGCTGAGTTGCCCCTTAACAGTTTGGGAAGGATGTGGGTGAGAAGTCTGATTGGGCTCTGTGACGCTCTACAGTCATAAAACAAAGGGACCTACGGCTTAAAGTGGATTCCGAACCACTACAAACATCCATGGCCCCGCCAGGATTCGAACCCCAAATATGTGGCACCGAGCGCCAGAGCGCTAGACACTCAGATAAGAAGGAGGAAACTTGAATTGTGATGACAGCGTATATAAGCTTCTTGGGCTTGATGGCCTAGTGACCAGATCTCTGGCTCTCGGTGTAACAGGTATCGGGTTCGAGTCCCGCCGGTCCATGGATGTTTGTGGTCGTACGGAATCTATAGGAATTAATATGACTAGGAACTCGGAATGGATATGACTGTAGAGAATTGGGCGTAGGATTGACAACCCCACCCCGTAAAAAAGGAAGCATCCACTGTTTCAAAATCTGCCTGTAGGCAGAAGGCCTTGGCCCATCATGGGGCTGTTGGGCCAATGAGGAGGAAGATAAAAGCGTCTTGCATCGTATATGTAAACAAAGAATATAATAATTACATTCTGAAATTAAAATTAAATTATAAATTGTTAGTATTATTCATATCGAATTAGAGTAGTAAAAAAGTATTTTTATTTATTACTTAAGACTGAAATGATTTATTTTAGTTAATCTAGCTCATTAAAATGTGTTTCATTCTAGAATGTTAAAAGATCGCCAAGGTGGTGAGAATCAAATATTATTAACGACAAGTTGAATGACTGTTGATAACATGCTGGCAAAAAAAACGATATATTTATTTTGTTATATTGTGTTTTTCCGTACTAATATTTCACATTGCTTGTTCATCCATTAGGCAATCTTTTCAGAAGCATATGCATTTTAGCACACGGGTAGACGAGCACATGATACACACATATAAATGCATTTGCATACATATATAAGTAAATATGCAACTGTAGCTCATGGTAGGCACATATCATTTAAAAAAAAAAGCATTATGCTTGTTGTTATGCAAGATATGTTGTTTTATGTTGTAAAAACTACATACCTAGTTATAGCCACATAAGTAGTAAAAACCACATACCTACAAGGTATGTTGTAAAAGCTGCATACCTTGTATAGGGTAAATATACTTGTATGCATAACCTCGTGCATATTTAAGCATATGTCTTTACCCATACCAGTGCATCACTATTGATACAGAAACACATATTTAAACGTGCATATGTACATACATCTTTATAAACATATGTACAAGTTATATATACGTATATACATATATTGAGGTCTATTTGAATTGTTAAACCTGCATATTCTTTTAACCAATCAGAAATAATCTTGAAAATGACTACTTCTTTTCTGTTTTATTTCATAAAAAAATTTAAAATGAGTCAGCTTATCTTCAGTGTTGAGTCAGAAAGACACTACAATAGAGCGCCCGTAGGTGTTTAAAAAAACCCCGTTAGAACAATATGTTGCTTTAAAAAATAAAAATAATTGAAACGTTACTTTTGCTTTATTTTCGAAGCCCGAATACAGTCAGTAAAAATACTTCTGTTGTTGACTCCAAACAATCCAAATAAAAATAAAAAAAAAGAAAGAAAACAAATTCGCCAAAAAGCTAAATGGGAGACGATAGCGCTTGAACAAGGATCATCGCTTTCATTCTTCCAGCTTTTTGAACAGTCGCCAACAAAAATAACAGCTTGGCGAGAGAAAAAAAGAAAAGAAAGAGGGAAAAAGAAAAAGAAAGAAAATAAATTATCAATATCCAAAGAAAAATTCTTTATCAATGTTTCCTCCGGTTTCTATTCATTTCCAGCGCTACTCTATTTCGGAAACATAGTCTCAAAAATCGAGATCCAGTAAATGCAGACGGGAAAAAATTGTTTTGACTAAAAGGTTCTCCCCTTTCCCCCTCCCTCAATAAAAGCATTTCGGCGAATAAAAATTGGCGTGTATTATTATTAGTTGAAGCGGTTCTTTGTTCTCACAATAAACATTCGTATGTTGGTTTTCGGTGGAAGTGTAAATCTTAACTTGAATATTTTTTTTGTGTGTGTTCATTTTTGCGGTATATGTTTGTTATGTATGGTTTAGTCTAAAAGTTAACCATTTGGTTTTGTTTATAAAATAGAAAACTCATTATATATATTTTTTGTAATGCTTTTTATAATCTCTCTTGTTTGAATGTATTCTTTTTAAATTTTGAAAAATAGTTTTTTCTTTTTTTTTTTAAATTTACCCCACGTTTTTCACGAACATTCCAATCAATACAGAGCGTTCTTTAAAAATAATAAAAAAAGTTTATTTTATTTTTTTTTATTCAGTGTTGGAATTTTGAGTCCATTAATATTTTTTTATTCGCTACTTACAGTAGATTCAACGTTACTTAGGGTAGTTATGGAAAAAGACCTGCTAAGCTACTCCTACTGCGTGTCTTTGAAGTTTGATAAGCAGAATGTCAAGGAAGTCATATGGAGGGTTTGCATCCATCACCTTCCTCCTCGAACTCATGGAAGAATTTTCCGTCCTAAAGATTTATTGTATCAACTCCCGGAGTTGGCATGAGAAGTTTCTGTTCGTTCTACTAGTTTATCGTTTTGCAAACTATTATTTTTAAAAACTTATCAACTTTAACAAATAAAATTAATATTTGTTCAAGCAATGCAACAATAAAATGAACCATGAATTAGAAAGACCCTCTTTAAAAGCTTTCTTTTTAAATCTGAACTGAAACAAAGATACAATTGAAGAGAATGGACCAGATCATGATGAAGGCGATGATATCTTTATCAAATAAAACCAATATTATCATCATGAAGACGACGATCATCTTTATCAAACAAAATTAATATTAATTAAGTAATGCTACAATAAAAAAGCAACACAAATTTGAAAAACCTTCTTTGTTGCCCTTCTTTTCTATTTGAACTTAAACAAAGACACAATTGTTGAGGATGGACAAGATCATCATAATTTTTATCAATCAAAACCAGCATTTTCATCATCATGTTGTTATAACAATAATAACATGACCTTCAAGAAAACGACAATCCCCTTTATCAAACAAAAACAACATCCTCATCAAACAATATTATTATTATAATCGTAATCATCATGATCAAAGTTTGATCATGATGCTTACGATTAGTTTGATCACGATCAATGATCAAAGTTTTCAAACAAAAGCAAAAGTGTCATCATTAAGATGATTATTTTTATCAAACAAAACCATCATTATCATAGAATAATTGGACCAACTGACGAACATAAACTCAAAAGGCACAATTAACTTGAAGAGCATGGACTAGATCATCATGAAATCCATGATAATAATCTTTACAAAAAACCCCCAATACCATAATGAAGATGATAATGAACTTTATTAAATAAAACTAATATCATCGACATACTCGTCGTGAGGACCATGGTCATCTGAATCAATAACGAAAACCATTATCACCAAAATGATGATCGAGAAGACGATGATCATTTTTATCAAACCGAATCAACTTCATCAGACCAAAGCACAAAATGAAACGAAAGAATCGTAAAAAAAAGAGAGGAATACAAAAAGTAAAACAATAAAACAAAAAAAAAAATACATGATGAAAACGAAAAAGGAACTTTATAAAAAAAAACTAATATCATCAGCATAATCGTCATAAGGACGATGGTCATCTGAATCAATAACGAAAACCATTATCACCAAAATGATCATCGTGAAGAGACGATGATGATTTTTATCAAACCAAATCAACTTCATCAGACCAAAGCACAAAATTAAACAAAACTATCATCATCGTAGAATACCAGAACCAATAGCCAAACATAAACTCAAAAGGCACAATTTTCTTGAAGAGTATGGACCAGATCATCTCGAAACCCATGATAATAATCTTTATATAAAAAAAGAATGGACTTTATTAAATAAAACTAATATCATCAGCATAATCGTCGTGAAGACGATGGTCATCTGAATCAATAACGAAAACCATTATCACCAAAATGAGGATCATGAAGACGCTGATGATTTTTATCAAACCGAATCAACTTCATCAGACCAAAGAACACAGAATGAAACGCAAGAAGTCAGTCACAGTCGCAGTTTCTCGGTGGTCCAGGTACCGACGCGTGCTATTTCTGTGATCTGCCAATTGCTCCGATGCCTAACAGATTGCGGCAAGTGAGTTGGCAATGACGCCGGCGCTAATTTTACCCTTCTCCAATGGATTCCTCTCGCACAGATCAGGGGTGTCGATCACCCACGGGGTTATTTTCATCGGCGAATACAAATAGGTCGAACAGGTGTACCTCAGACACTCCCTCCACCACCGGAGTTATAATTGGAGACAAACGAGTGAGAGATTGCAAAAGCTATTTTTATTCGAAATACGTTCACCTCTCGATCAGAGGCTTCTCAATAGTTGGAAAAGTTGACGAATCCTTTTTTTTAAATTCGTTAGTTCCGGCTATATCTTTGTTTTTCTCAGATAGGTACTGGTAGATGAATTTTCAACCAAGTTTGTTGAAAGTTTACATCTCCTAAAGTGATTTTGAAAAACTTCGTTTACTTGTTGCATATTGAAAATAATAGGTTTTATTCAAAACAACAACAACATAATTCTATATTCTATAACATAAATATATACTTTTAGTAAATCTGATTTACAAATAAATTATATGTGTGCCTACTTTTGCTGTTATTGCATATTTTTATTGCTGTTGTTGTTGTTGCTTATCCCCTTGATTTAGAATCCTAAACCAAGTCCAGTAGATCATGCTGCATCAATAGATTTATTTGCATTTTTAGTTTAATTGTTGCATATTAAAAGTTACTATGTGAAGGAAGTCCAACTACTTACTGCAAATAAATTTAGGAACGAAAATAATAAAGAAAGGAAGGTAAATTGAGAACAGTTTTAAAAAGAAACGAATGAATTGAATTTGCTTCCTATTATTTTTTGGAAACTATTGCACTGTCTCAAGTTCGTAACATATTTAAAATCCCACCCCCCCCCCCCCCCTTCCCTCCGATGTTTGCACTTAATGAACACTGTATGGACACTTAGGTGAAAAATGAATGAACACAGTGAACATTAATTGAATACTCAGTAGCCGCTGAAAAGGATGGTTCACACTCTCCCTCCCCTCCTTCAAATAATTTCGAACGTTCAATGTTTTCAGTCGAGTCTAAAATTGAAACATTCGATAGAACTTTAATGTGTTCTCGGCGCTGTTGCTTAAACTCTGAAAAACAAATCCTGTTATCTTCTGTTGCGAGAGATAATCCAGTCGTCTTTTCGAGCGGTAATTTACTCATCCCCTATGGCTGCTAAGTGAAAACATGTGCATTTCGATTTTCCTCCTAACTACAGAAAATTCATTTGGTATGCAGTGCTGAAAATTTTTGAATTCTAATATGGACACGGCTTTTCATAGCCGACATGAGAACTCTCCAGTGACTTTTTCCTGGTTTTAAGCCCGAGCATGAGAACCGAACTTCCTCATTTCAGAAGTTACATGAGCCAGCAATCAGACTATTACATCCACAATATAATAACTAGAATGACTAGTACATGTTATAATTAATAAGATAAAGAGTAAAGGACTAATGCTTGATAACTAAACCATGACTAAATAAGAACCAAAGTTTAAAAACAAAACTTCTTTATTTATCCTTCTTTGATTTATAATATTTATTCGCCAACTAGATCGATAGCTGATGGGGCATGAACACTCAATAAATCAGTGTGCCCGACTCGTGGCACAAAAGTAACTTGCACCACTGATGAACATTAGTACTGAGGTTCAATCCGCTCGCGGCTTTGCTGTAGATATTGTTTCGAAAAAGGAGGAGACTCGATGGCGTTTTTAATGCTCAGCATCTTGCCTCGTTGACTACATGATGGGAGTTTTCTGGAGTTTCTCCCATACGATATGCAAATTCGGGATACTTCCCCTTAAAATTCTGCCGAAAGGCACTACACAACAGAAGCAGTCCTCCCCTTCTATGAGAACACATGGGTCATGGACTTGGTCTAAATGTTATTGTCGACAAATTGGGATAAAAAACAAAAAACAGAAAATCAGCGATTAAACCCATTCGTTTAACACTCACTAGAACATTTGAAATACTTTGAAGTTTTTAAATACTTTCCGGACATTCTGGCTGACATGTTTAACGTGTCTCATATCCAGCATAAGAACTCTTCACTGACATTTATCTGAGTTTACCAGCCGAAACCAACTCCCACTCCTTATTAGATGGATGCGCCAACAAGAAGTCCTACGCCCACAAATTAATAACGAGAATGACTAATACATGGCATAATTAATAAGGTTAGATGGAGAAGAACCAATGGATGATAACTAAACCCGCAATTGGGCTGTATAAAAAAACCCTCCAAATAACTGTGAAAACGAGAATTCAGTTTGGCGATTGATTTATCGCATTTATTCTCCAGCAAGATCGATGGGCAGCTTGACAGTGCGGCACACTATAAATAGATCTCCGCTTCGAGACGTTCCGTTATCATAAAGAAAGCACATTCACCGGCATGGGAGTTACTTCTAATTGGCTACAATGTATCACATAATTGGTTACAGAGACGCTTCGGTATAACAGCATGTCCCCAAAATGATCGATGAAGTAACTGGAGAGAGAACTAGCAATTTCGTGTCTCTGTCATAAATTGCAGTTGTTACCGGCGATTGTTGCAGTCGGTAACTAATTCGTATGGGCTGGATATAGTTACGTTTTTCCATTGCAATTCAATTCAAATCAATTTAAGAATGATTTTTTTAAAGATATCGGTCTTAATTTTAGAGAAAATTTTTCATTTTTATTTGTTTGATTTCTCGGTTATCATTTCTTAGCTCATCTATGCATTAACCTGTAGAGGTCACTGACATATATGCGTGTATTTATGTGCGCATGTATATATATATATGTATATGTGCGCACTGTATGCGTAGATTTTCTCTTTGTATACACTTCGCCTATAACATTTACACTTGTACTCCGCCTATAACACTGGTTTGGTTTGTCGCTCTACGGTCATTTTGTTACACACTTTAGGCTAATTATACCCGGACTAACAGTGTAATCTGGATTCCGAACCACTAACAAACATTTATACCACCGCCACGATATGAACCTGAAGCCTTTGGTACCAAAGGCCAGAAGGCTAGACAATTGACCATCAGGTGGCCCTTATAACACTGGAATCGGTGTACTTTTTTTTTGTTAATTGATATTCGAACTTTCATTAATCTACTTTCTGAAGACCTTCCCTCCACCTTGAATTGTCGAACTCTGCAAGAATGTCAATTACAAGATGCTCTTAACTAGTGAAATGTCCTGCTAAAAACTTAAGCTAATGCCATTACAATTGTGAAATGTTCGAAATTAAAGTGACACTTGGCGAGGGTTAAAGTAAATCAAGTCTGAGAGGGGTCTATGAGCCTTGAGTCGTCCACCAAACATGATCAATATGGATAGCAAGAAAAATGAAAAAAATTTCTATATGAAAAATGCATATTAATTTTCGCATTAAGCATTTTTTTCAGATTGCTATTGTTGTTTTTACGAATGCTGGTCACTTTGAATTAAGTTAAAAGAAAAATAATAGATATGTAGCAAATTTAGCGTTACTCAGACTATACCGCGGAAGGCCGGATATACTGCAATTCGCTTTCCACGCTGTGAGCACCTCAAGGGATAGGAGTTAGAAATATGTACCCTCAACCTCTAGCGGGGCAGCCAACCCATGTCTGGCATTGACTCAAAAGCTTTGGGTTCGAATTTACTCATCATATTTTGAACAAAATAAAATAGTTTGGCAACGCAAATGCAGCATGTGTTATGTCCAACCGTTTCTTCGTAATGTACTTCAACAGGAAAATTTTTGATCCTTGCACACTGTTGCTTTATGAGAAACAATGTTCAAGGATAATACAAGGAATATACGAGCAAGAATACACTACACTTTAAGTTGTAGTGTTCAAGTATAACACATATACAAAGAAGTAGAATACATGGATAAGACATATACAAAGATGCAGTATGCAAGGATAATTCTAAGAATACACTTTAATATACAGTGTTCAAGTATAACACATATACAAAGAAGTAGAGTACAATTATAAGATACAGTGTGCAAGAATAACTCTAAGAATAACCTTTAATATCCAGTGTTCAAGAATAACACATATACGAGGAAACAGTGTGCAAAGATAAGGCATATACAAAGAAGTGGAATACAACAATAAGACATATACAAAGATGCAGTGTGTAAGGATAACTCTACGAATACATTTTAATATACAGTGTTCAAGGATAACATATACAAGAGAAAACAGTGTGCAAAGATAAGACATATACAAAGAAGTTGAATACAATGGTAACACATATTCAAAGAAGTAGAATACGAGGTAAGACATATACAAAGATGCAGTGTTGAAAGATAAAATATGAACAAAGAAGCAGTGTGCAAGGATAACACAAAAAATACACTTTAAGATACAGGGTTAAAGGATAACACATACATGAGGAAACAGTGTGCGAAGATAAGACATATACAAAGAAATAACGTGCAAGGATAACACTTTTAGCTACACGTTAAACCTCTTTTCAAACATGGGCATAGGGCAGCATGAAAAAAAAAGCAAGAACTAAATTCCTCAACCACCGAACTAGCCACACGATTTGCTCCTCTTTAAATCGATTTGCGAACAAAATCGGTATCGCTCCGAAACCAGTCTTGAGGGTTCAATTCGTGGCGAAACCTCAAAAAAAAAAAAAAAAATCTTTCGGAGGGAAGAAAAGGAAAGTTCGATCTGTGAAGAAAGAAAAACGAAGAGAAGGGGCCCCGAGTCCTCACTTACTGGTGGTAAAACATACACGCCTCGCTCTCGGACCGGTTTCTGGACGGCCATATTAAATATTACGAAGATTAATGGCCGAGGAATAAATTTATCACTTTCCTGCACTGTTTACACGCTCCTCTCCCCTCTTTTATTGGATTGCGCTTTGTGTCTCTGTGGAGCCGCTCACAAATTGAGACAGGCCTCTTTGCGCAACGAATACGCTTGAGTCATGCGGTGTTGCTTTGGTTAGTACATATACAGTAGTGCTTAATTTGCTTAAAAGGAAGCAAATTTACTTATATTTGGGTTAATGACAGTATGCTTGCGGGCTTGAGTTTTAATTCCTGATGGTGGCGTGCGTTGAAGTCACTGCTTTGAAAATGAGTTAATTCAGAGAGGATTGAGCAGAATCTCTCGTATCGACTACATGTAGAAGGATCGACCTCGAAGGACCTCGCGATTGCGGGGCGCTTTCCCTTGATTCTCATCATACCAGATTCACAGCAAAATACATGTATGAATTCTACTTACAAATTAAAATGTAGCATAGATTAACATTTTTCTTGATTTTTCTATAGAACAATGCTGTGCTTTATAATTTTGGAAATAAAACATCCTAATTCGCCCATTTCAGTTTGAAGTTTTTGTCTTTTCGAATGGATTTATTATTGAAATCGGTGAAAGAAATGTCCTTTAATTGTTCTACCAATTAAAAATGATATCATCTTTTAGGTTTGGTTTGGTTTGTCGCTGTACGGTCATCTTGTGCACACTTTAGGCTAATTAGATCGGAACCTACAATTTAATGTGGATTCCGAACCAGCAACAAACATCTATGCCACCGCTAGGATTCGAACCTGAAGCCTTCGGTACCAACGGCCAGAGCGTTAGCCAGTTAGATTCATTGGAGGAAATCGAACATGTTTCGTAAATCTATGGAAATACGGTCTATAAATGCGGGGTTAAATTTAGTGACGGGGGATGCAAGAAAAATGAATTAAACTGCCGAGTTAAACTGATAATATTATTGTTTTAGGAAGCCGAACATTTTGATCTAAGTCATTCGCCACTAGATTGGCAAGTATGTAGGGGATTCAGCGTTGCATAGGATGGAGCATCACGGGAGAAGGGCTGTTACACAGTGTGACCCCCCCACCCTAGTTTTTAACTAATATTTCTAAGTTCCATCTTCCTCCAATTAAAGGACATTCTATGCAACAGATTTATCATGCCCTTCACTTGCACAAACATAATTTTAGGGCCTCTCTTGGTTAATAAACTCAATTTGTCATCGATCAGGCCGATGCTACATCTGAAATGAGAATCTTCTGTGCTGCAGAAACGCAGTGTTGTTTCTAATAAAAGTTTATAAAAGACATTACTTTTTACTGTCAGCACTTGGAATTAAGTCAGTTCTCAATTTTGTATCTGATTCGTAGTCCAGTGGCAACTTTTGCAACTGGCGTAAAGGATGGGTCAGCATTGAATCCGCTGATGGCCTCCGTAGCAGTCACTTCTTCAGAAACGAGAAGACTCAATGGCGATTGTGACAA
Organism: Caerostris darwini; assembly: GCA_021605075.1. Classification (NCBI taxonomy): domain Eukaryota; kingdom Metazoa; phylum Arthropoda; class Arachnida; order Araneae; family Araneidae; genus Caerostris; species Caerostris darwini. The sequence continues at coordinate 2,333,823 of BPLQ01014670.1, forward strand.
CGTGGGTAAAGTAATAATCAGTGTAAGCATGGTGAGAATTTGTTTCCCATCGACCCGCAAATGAGGGGCAGTTGTCCTGAATGATAAGTATTCCCTTCATCACCCATCGGTGAACTGCTAGTGGTATACACGAGGCCCACCGATGTCAAGCACAGACAACAAGAAAAAAAACATTTAATTTTAGGTGTGTTATATATGAAACATATAGACTCACATAAGTTGGTCTATTCCTTTTATAATGACAAAAACTGTTTATCAGATTACATTTGGCAATAATACATAAAATATTCAAAGAATGCATCTTTCCTTGTTTACTGGAATACATAGCCTTAAAATGTTTGCCTTTATGACGCTTGTAATGAGCATGGTAATGCACACTTCTTGTGAATTAATATTTTCATTTTTAATATATTTTTGCAGGTATCTATTTGTTAAATGTTAATTACGTTATTTCATGCTATGTTAAACTGCTACCTCTTTATCTTGAAATTTTTTTTTTCCTTCTAATGCAGCTGGTAAAAAGACCGTGATCTTCGCCATAAGGGCTGCACCGATGTTACTCACTTTGCATTACTCAGGGGGCGCGTGTAACTTGGTGGTAAGCCACGGACGCGGAGTAACAATGCCCCCGCAGCGCTCTATGATCCTATAAGGACCGGGACCTACGGTTTAAAGTGGATTCCGAACCACTACAACACCCATGGGCAAAGCCGGGACTCGAACCCGAAACCTGTGGTACCGAGCGCCAGAGCGCTAGCCACTCGGCCATTATCTTGAACATAAATGCAGTAATTTATAGATCCCCTTATTTTTGTAATATCGAGTTAAAGCATAAAATCGATTGATTACATTGCATTTTTTTTCATTTATAAAATCGATTTTAAATATGAGTAGGTAGCCCAATCTTAATGTAGCACATTTGGATCCTAAGATGTTGCTATATTAGATGTTTAGTTTTCCTTCATCAAATAAATTTTTTCGCAATTTCAGCATCATCATGGTGAAATAGAAGAGGATTCAGCGTTATTCAGGATGAAAAAATGGGAGTTCAAATTAAATTAAATTGCACTCACAACACAGAAAAAGGGGGCAGAAAACGCGGAAGAGTTTCTGCCATTATTTTGACTTAGGAATTTCTATCACTATCTCCCCGCCGATTATTTAGGTTTCCGAGTATCGCGGGTAAAATAGCAAGCTTATATCACAACCTTTAGGACCACGGGTAAAGCTTTCAAATGCAAGTTACTGAGCATTTAAATTGAAACCTTATAAATTAACGGTGAGCAGCGCAATGTGCGGAAGGTCCCCCATTCTGAGCCGGTCTGTGTAAAAGAGGATTTACAATTGAATCCTTGGAGTTGTCATTATATCTAATAGCTCGTTCACCGTTCTATCTCTAAATCAGAATAGTAGGTTGTTATGTGCTATCACAAAGCTCAGTATACAATCTAATAAGACAAATAACATCACAATTTAGCCCGCCGCCCATTATAGTGCTTAATTCAGTAAAATTATAACTGCGGTGATAGAATCGAAGCTGAATGTAGCAAATTGCTCTGTTAAAAAAATCTACGCTTGAATCAAGCATTAATACTTGTATGATGCGATATAATTTCATGAATGTCAATCTCTGATTGGTCTTTTAAGCTTATTTAAATTTTTCTAATTAAAAAAATTAGGTAAATAATTAAATTAACGCGGACTTCAGTATTAAAACTGAATGTTTCGGCCATTCTGCTCTAGGAAGAAATAGTTTTCTTTTCTTACCAGAAACGTCCTGCTCGTTAATGATTTGATGCAATGTGGGTGGTATGCAGAGAAAATGACTATCAACCCGAGATTTCAATTTTTAAGCATCTTTGAAATTTTTAATTTTCCACTGCTAATTTTAGTACATTAGCTTTTTTTTTCTGGTCTTATAGGATTCAGAGAAATTAGTCATTATCAGTGAAGAGGGGAGAGGGGAACCCCCCTAAATACGACATTTTTAAGATCACTTGGACGGAATAAGAATTTCAATTGAAAACTAATTTCCGTTGAAGAGAGGGATTATTAAATAGTGTAGCTGAAAAACATCGAATGATTAAAATCGATATATTTGACTTGGAATTATTAGCTATTATTGTAATAGATTTAGCGTAGATGTATAATATATAATGAGAATAGATTTAGC
>BPLQ01014670.1:2336005-2354078 GCA_021605075.1 Caerostris darwini
AATAGATTTAGCGTAGATGTATAATATATAATGAGAATAGATTTAGCGTAATTATATACTGTATAACGAGAATAGATTTAGCGTATACTACATTATATAATGAGGAAGATGAAAGTAATGCTTTCCGCAACAATTAATAACAGTTATCTGTAGCACTGTAAAACCCAGCTCTAGATAAACTCACGTCAACAGTGGGAGTCAAACCCTTGTCCATTTGTAGTCAGTTGTAGTAGTATGTTGGTTCCTATAACCTATTATAACCTATCCCTTTACCACAGTTGAGGTCTGTTTGAAAAAGGACAATGGCTAAATATTTTATCATCATACTACAGGGTGGTTATAATTAAAGTGACCCTATTCAGACCCCTCTAGAATTCATTGTACCTAACAGATTTTGATGAAACTTGATATATACTGTATATATATCGTCAAAACCCGTTGGGTAGAATTGATTCTAGAGGACCACTTTAATTATAACCACCCTGTATGTATTATAATTTACTAATTTCCAAAAATTAATAAAAAATCAGAAAAATTGGGATTGAGAAATTTCTATTTAAAATGTAGCAAAAACCCTGACACATATGAAAGAACTCACTATCTGATGCTGTTTATTTCCGTTATCACTAACTATTTTTTTGTTTACATACATTCACAAATCTTTTTATACCTAGAAAAAAAGATTAAAAACTTTAGTCCAGCAATTAAACTTTGAGAACATTACATTCCCCTACAAGACTACTATATCTAAATTATTTTCACTTATTTTAACGTTGACTACTACATACCGACATTAAGGAGTATATAGCTAGAACTGCATTCCGAATTACACTTTCAGCCCCAAAATTTCAAGCGCAATCATTAAAAATCGTCCAAAGAATGCCATTCAGATTTTACTTAGTGCACCTTCGTCTCCTTTTATACCACACCTAAAATAAAAAAGGGGGGCAGAAATCAATCCATCACTGAAAAAGCAATTTGATTTCAGCAATTTGTTTGTAACCGTAACGGTAAAAGAATCTTCATCCACCGGAATAGAACATCCGAACGACGACAGAGAGGCACCCACAAGCACAGCAGAAGAAGCAACCTCTGCCTTTTATTACCTCATTACACTTGGCAATGGCAAAAGTAGAAAAGGCAATTAAAAGCAATTATTTCCCGATTGGAAAACGTGAAGTGATTCTTTTACACTGCAGACAGACTAATTAGGGATCATTTGGGGTCGGGGAAAAGGGAGAGGAACATTCGAAAATCCAAACGATTATTCCTCAGTCGTTATTAGTCGGTGTGTGCGCGATAATTATAGGCGAAGGTCTTGTTTGCAGGTGCAAGCTTTGCAAAATTCCAATCTACCCTTGATGGGATTTTTCATTTGTCAGCTTATTTTCTATCTCTCTCTTTCTCTTTCTAAGAAAGAAAATGAAGAAAAGAAAAAAAGAAAATGAAAAAAAAAAAGAAAGAATCGTTTTTGATTAAGAATATGGTTAATTAAGGTTTCGCTCTTCAAGGTTGAAAAGTCAAGTTATCGCAGTTTGCTCTCTTGATGGCGCTTGCCCCGCCCCACAATTAGGGTGTCAGAAGCAGCATTCGAAGAAACGAAAACCCCCTCCCCCCTCCCTTTTTTGCAGCACCCCTTGCTGCTATCATTTTTTATTCTCGCTCGCTGTGACCGCACACCCGTATACAGCCCCTTAATGTAGGTGCCGTTTAAAAAAAAAAAAAAAAAAAAAAAAAAACGGATTTATCTGGGCCAAAGATATATAGGTGCTGCCAAATTAAATATGCGCAAATACTAATCGGTTCACGAGCAGCATTCTGCGCACGTAGTTTAGTGCACAAGTTGCGCATTTTTAGAGTGCAGAAGGGTGACATTGCAGAGAATGAATGAGAAAAAAATGAACTCATTTAACGGGATTAATGTAATTATGATATCATTAAAAATCAAGTAGTTTTTTGAAATCAGAAGTATTTTTATTCAATCTGAAAGATTGTAAATTTGATGTTGTTTAAAAAACAATAAAGATTATTTGGATAAAAGCTAATTCCTTGATAATTATTTTTAACTTGAGTTCCCACTCAACAACTTATGTGTGGTTTTAATTCAATTCAAATCAACTTGTGAACTACATTTAAAAAGAACTCTTTTTGTTATTTATTATATAAAACTGAATCTTTTCTAAACAGACATTTTCAATCCTGTTTTTTCCCGTTCTTCCATTTCACATACTTACCAAATAGTTGAAGCTAATTGGTTTCATTTCATGAAGTTGAACCAAAAAATACTCATAAACGCATATCTTAAAAATGTGTGGTTGTGTTTTTCCTATCAACAGTATAATTTGAATGAAATGCATATTCAAATCAGTTTAATTTATTAACTTTCTGTTTGACTTTGGAAATTTCGAAATTGTCATCAAATCGTCATGAAAATCAAAATTTTTATCGTTTCTTGAATTAAAAAAACAAAAACCAGATCCTGATTTTTATAGCTTTTTATTTTTTATTTTTTTATCAATGAATACAGTTGCAGTAATAGAGCCCCTTTCATAGCCATAATTCATTGCAGCCTTAGTAATAGCATCATTCTCAAAAACACTTCATTAATTAAAAGCCAGTCTCAACTTATGAGTGTTAATTAATGAACATGAATCTACTCGTGGAGTCCGTTGAAGTCATTGCTTTCAGAAACTAGAAGACTCGATGGCTATTGGGACGTCGTATATAAACGTCTCATCTACAATAAGGTTTCCTGGTAGGAATTTTTTATGTCTTCTTCCCATACAACATGTAAATGTAAACCAGTAACTCCTAACAGACCTTTATTCATATGCCTTCATTTCCGTATAGGGCTGTCTGTGGTGTTCGTAAATGGAACTCGATTCCCATCCAAGTGTAAAAAAAAAAATGTTAAAAGCCCCCCCCCCGGCCCCATTGGCATTTTTTTTTTTTATCATCATATCAGATATTTTTGCCATCTTTTTATATCCGCGATGACCACAAATGTAGCACATTCCCTTTCAAAATTCTCAATGCATAGAAAAGTACAAATATTAAAGCATTAGGATATTTAAAACTGTCTTTTAACGAAATAGTGATTTCAAAGAATAAAAAAAATTTTGAAGTGGTATCACCAAAAGGAACAGAAGCTGTCTGGTGGACAGTTTAGTAGATTTCCGAATTGAGAAAATTCTGTCCAAAGCCCGACAAATGAAGCTAAAAACCAAATAGTCAGCCAGAATATTAATCATACTGTAAATTTTGGAAAGTCCATCTGTTGGGTTTAAAAGGAAGGGAGAAGTATACAACCCTCCAGGTGTCCAATAGAAGACAATCCTCCATAATACCATCTTCCAGGTGACTAATAGAAGACAATCCTCCATCATAATATCATCTTCCAGGCGTCCATTAGAAGACAATCCTCCATAATACCATCTTCCAGGTGTCCAATAGGAGACAATCTTCCTAATACCATCTTCCAGGTGTCCAATAGAAGATAATCCTTCATAGTACCATCTTCCAGGTATCCAATAGAAGACAATTCTCCATAATACCATCTTCATCTTCCACGTGTCCAATAGCAGACAATCCTCTATCATAATACCATCTTCCAGGTAACTAATAGAAGACAATCCTCTATAATACCATCTTCCAGGTGTCCAATGGAAGACAATCCTTCATAATACCTGGGGGGTCTGATGGGCGAGTGGCTAACGCTCTGACGCTCGGTACCACAGGTTTCGGATTCGTCCCGGCGGTGCCGTGGATGTTTGTAGCCGTTCGGAATCCACTTTAAACTGTAGGTACCGGTCTTTTTAGCCTAAAGTGTGACCGTAGAGCGACACAAACCAAATGACCGTAGAGCGACAAACCAAACCTTCATAATACCATCTTCCAGGTGTCCAGCAGAAGACAATCCTCCATAGAAGACATCCCTTAATACACCATGTCTAATACTGATTTTGCTATAAAAATACAGAATCAGCTTATATCAAGTGGCCACAATTTGAAAATAACGGTCATTTATTACCACAACAAAATGTCCCAATATCTTGAAAATTTCTTTTATTAACTGGTGGAAGGAAGCGATAGTTACTTTTCAAAGAGAGAAGAAAGAAAGAGAACTTCATTACTGTCCTTTCATCGCGCAGATGTGCAATATCTGTCCTCATCCACCAACATAACTCCTCATGGAAATAATACCTTGGCGAGACAATGAAAATTTCACAGTTCTTTTAATTGGCGTCGATTTTTCAGCGCCGGCGACATAATTGCGCTGTTTAATTCTTTAATTAAGGCGGCCGCAAATAACAAATGTCTTTTTAACCACTCATTATCCAGGAGACTTTGTCAGCAGGCTGATTAATGGTGCGCTGAAAAGAGGAGGTTAATCGTGGTTCGCTAATTATTCCGTTGCTGTGTTTTGGCACAATTTATGGCCGGGACCATCCATCTTGCGACCGTCCACACTGTTGCCGTGGCAACAGAGATTTCCTTATCGGTAAAAAAAGAGACTTTTTTTATTCGGTTGACTTGTCTTGTTTGACGTTTTCATCTTTTTTGAAAGTTAATTTGAAAAGAAAGTTAGTTGGACAGTGAGGAGGAGATTTGAGAATTAAATTCGTATCGTTGATATCTCAATTGCAATTGTTGAATTTTTTAAACTGGATACTTGAATTTCTTTGTATAGGAACAGTTAAAATAATTATAAGTTCCTATATATGCAAATGGAACTATATTAAGATTTAGAACTTAATTTGGATACCTTAATTTCTTCGTACACAGAGAGTTAAAATTATGATATACTTACTCTTTATGATATACTATATACTTGATTTTACACTATATAATTGATATACTTACCCTTTATACTTGTCCTACATGATATACTTACTCTTTATACTTGCCCTGTATACTTGAACTTGTACTAAGATGTTGGACTTAATTTGGATGCTTACTTATATTAATGTGAATACTTGATTATATTAATGTGGAGGATTCTTTTTTGTACACAGACAATTAAACAATTACAGTTTTATATATCTTTTATGGTACAACACAAGGAATTTTAATGCTTAAATTTCTTTTTATGCATATAAATAAATAATAATATTTCCTTTCAAATTTGCATGGTAATATACCGGAATTTCGGACATTATTTTTTGTTTATTATTTCAAATTTCCATGGCCGTCAAGGTTCCCATCTCACTCCAATGGATTTATAGTTGTGTGTGGATACTTGAAATTTAAAATGTATGCATCTAATCCACAAACTGCATCTCATTTGAAAAATGCCATCAGACGTCAGGTTCAACAGATTCCTTTTACTATGGTACATGCTTCAACACTATCCGCCACCTGCCGCATAAAAAATGTCATCGTGTGTGAAGGAGGTCATGTGAAAATTTGGGAAACACATTAAAATGTTTTGCTTTCTATTGCTTGCTATCACTTGATCCGACGATTTTCATACTATAGATACCGTTTCAACGTTAATTATGTGTTTTCTCTATGGAGATTACATTCCAATAATAAAAAGTAGGTGTTATCATTTGAAATTTTTTTTGCAATCGTGCCACTGTAATCGTAACTGTTAGAGTTTAACTGAGTTTTTTTCATACGATTCTTGAGCACATGTTTCAAAATACTTTAAACCAAAATTTCATTGTTTCTGTGAATGGTGCGATAACTAGGGCCTCATATATCGAGAAAGTGTTTTTTTCTTTTTTAATCATCTTCATCATTGCTGCAACAGCCCCATTGTGGGCCAAGGCCGTCCTCCTACTGGTAGATTTCAAAACATGAGATGTCTCCTTTTTATGGGGTATGTTTGTCAGCCCTACTCCCAACAGTCATGTTATATTGGGAACTACAATTTAAAGAGGATTCCGAACCACTACAAACATCCCTGACACCGCCGAGACTCGAATCCCAAACGTGTGGTACCGTGCGCCTGAGCGCTAACCACTCGGCTATTTAGGCCCCCTTTTATAATCACCCTGGATTTATTCCAAGGTTATTTTATTAAAAACATTAATGCAAAAATAATTAAATAAATTTACACAAATGCACTGCAATATTATCTATGTTTTTCTAACAATTAAGTGGGTTTAATTTTTTAAAAAAAGATATTGATATAGTTGATTTAGTTTTTGCTGTAACAAGCTTCTACTCAAATTGGATTGCATTCAAGTACACGAACAGAATATTTACGAGAGATTAACTACTACAATGTCAACAATCTAGTTGAAAAAAAGAAAGAAGAAAAAAGAAAAAAAGAAAACACCACTTCCGCGGTTCATTTGATTTATTTCTCTTGGGTGACATAACCGATTCTATTTTCTTCTTGCGCTGAATACAATATTTTACGAATGTTTCTCTTACGATAACAACTGCGGGTGAGTAACCAAAATAGATCATTGGACATATGGCTGCGCGAAAACAGGGTGGTCTGTTTTGTATTCAGTTAATACCGCCTTTGATTTTGATTTTTTTTGTATGTTGTACAAAAGCTCAGTGAGTAGTACAGTGATTTCTGTTCTGAAATCTGTAAGCTTCCATCGTATTACGTTGTTGTGTTCTTGGTGTTTGATAAGTGCAATCAATTTTGGTGACTAACATGCTACCATATAAATTACACAAATAATAATGCATATATATGTTAAAGTCGTATATCAGAATTTAAGAGCATTGTTTTGATTGAACTAAATGTAGGGCATGACATTTGTTTTAGATTAATTGAAAAGATGCAACAATTAAGTCTGAAGCATAATAGTGATTCGTAAATTAAAAAAAATCAAATTCTGACAGGTTTAACCTGTATAATAATTTCTGTTATTAAGTAATTGTCATTAATTTACTTAAGTTAAATAATTAATGCTTTGCAAATTGTAAATTACAAATTTAACAGGGTTAAGCTTTACAATAATATACATATATATAAGTAATGGTACTCATTTATTTTGGCATTGCTTATATATAGTATTGTAAAGTTAAAACCTGTTAAATTTTTAATTGATGGCTAGCAAATTGTAAATTAAAAACAGGTTTAAATGTAGTAATTTCTGTTTTTAAGTAATTGCCATTAACTTATTTTAGTTAACCACCTTGAAGTCTGCATAACAAACATGCATAATAATTTTCGTAGATAGAATTTCTATATTTCTAAGATGTAAACTAAATTAAGATGACACTTATAATTTATCATTTCGTAAATTACAAAAAATAAATAAATAAATAAAAAAAATAAAAAAATACATGTATATATTAAGGTCATATATCAGAATTTAAGAGAATTCTTTTGACTGAACTAAATGTAGGGTATGACAGTTGTTTTAGATTAATTGAAAAGATGCAACTATTAAGTCTGAACTTAAAGTGCTGTGGCATAATAGTCATTCGTAAATTAAAAATCAAATCCTGACAGGTTCAAATTTACAATAATTTCTACTTTTATGTAATTGTCATTAATTTGCTTAAACTAATTAATTAATGGTTTGCAAATTTAACAGGTTTAAGCTTTACAATAATATATATAAGTAATGCTATTAACTTATTTCGGCATTACCTTATATATATTATTGTAAAGCTTAAACCTTTTTTAATTTTTAATTTACAATAAATGTAAATTTTTAATTTACAATAAGTTAAATTTTTAATTGATGGTTAGCGAAACAGGTTTAAGCGTAACAATTTCTCTTTTTAAGTAAAAAAAGAGAAATTGAGAAATTTAAAGAAGAATTTGAAGAATTTAAGTAATAGAGAAATTTAAGCAATTATTTGGTTTAAGCAAATTAATTGACATTACTTTGCTTAAATTAATTAATTAACAGTTTTCAAATTGTAAATTACAAATTTAACATGTTTAAGCCTTACAATAATATATATATAATAATACCATTAATTTATTTTGGCATTACTTATATATATATATTATTGTAAAGCTTAAACCTGTTAAATTTTTAATTTTTAATAAATGTAAATTTTTATTTGATGGTAGCGAATTGTAAATCATAAACTAACAAGGTTTGAGATTAACAATTTCTGTTTTTAAGTAAATACCATTAACTTAATTTAGTTAACTACCTTGAAGTCTGTTTAATAATTCGTAACTACAATTCCCTTATTTCTAGGATGGAAATTATTAAATGAAAATGACAAGTATAATTTACCATTTCATTTCATTTGTTTGTCGTTAACTGGAAAAAATTTTCTGTAGTGCTGTTATGATGAACAAAAGATATAAATATTAATACTTATTATATGTTATTAAAGCTTAATTACCATTAAATGTTCATCTAATATTCATCAACTGTATATAATGAATGGGCATGACAAATTTGCTAACCAGATTTTTCTCATAAACAGAACTAATAATTATAAATAAAATAAGGTTTGACATCTCTTCTAAATTAAAATATTAGCTTAGGGCATAATGACACTGCAAAAAGATTTACATTTCTCTAATCACTGATTTAAATACACTCAAATGTGATTATAAATGTCACATTTACATGTTTTTCATTACTAACTTTTTCCAAACATTTTTAGTATTTAACTAATAATAATTATTTAAATATTAATATTCAAGAATTAATATTTCAATAATATTAGCATAATTTTTTCTTCACTTAAAGTTTCTTAAAAAATATAAATCTTTCATCTTTCAGATGAGATTTATGTAATAAAAAAATGCTTTTTTCAAAGTTTTCTGAATAAAATGGACTTATATTTATTGTGTTGAAGATAAAACCGGATAAAAATTTCAGTTATATCTAACATCGTTGTGAAAATGGAAAATAGGGTTAATTATGAATGCCTAAGTTATGTAACTAATAAGCAGATAGAAAATTTTTACATAAATTAGGATCATCATAATTAACCCTATTTCCCCCTTTCTTACTCGCCTGTTGCCCAACGTAGAGCGCTAGTGTAAAAGGGGAAAATAATCTTGATTGTGATGGAACCGAGTTATGTATCAAATATTTATTTATTTTTGTTACATACGAACAAACAAAAAAGTTAATAATAAAATAAAAAGAAAGCTGTTACATTCAACCACACAGAACAGTTCTTGGTCATTATTGAGGAAGTTCAGTCAGTATAAAGAAGGAGCTGCTGATACCCTGCAGTAGATGTTGCCAGATAGTTATATGGTTCTTTAATGGCCTGACTTTTGCATGATATATAAATAAATTATAATAATATATATTACCTGCTATATCATTATCCTATTGGACTATCCATTAAAGAATAATAATAAAGCGAAACGCACTACTCCATTGGTAGATTATTCGTGTAATACAGGAGTGAGATATGTTATTTTATTGATGGATTTTTCATGGTATGCATAAATAAAACGAGTTAGACTAATGCGTTAGTCCATTGGTGGACTATTCATGACATACAGAAGTGAAACATACTACTCCATCAGTGGATTATTCGTTATATGCAGAGGAGATATACGCTGTTATCAGTGGACTATTTATCAAATAATAATAATAATATAGAGAAACGTGTTACTCCATTGGTGGACAATTCATGGCATATATAAATGAAATTCGTTATTCCATTGGTAAACTTCATGCCATACAGAAGTGGCATATGGTTTTTCATTGATGGATTTTTCATGGTATGCATAAGTAAAACGCGTTAGTCCATTGGTGGACTATTCATGGCATGCAGAAGTGAAGCATGCTACTCTATTAGTGAACTATTCGTTATATGCAGAGGGGATATACGCGGTTGTCAGTGGAATATTTAGCAAATAATAATAATATTATAAAAGAGAAACATGTTACTCCATTGGTGGATAACTCGTGGCATATAGAAATTAAATATATTATTCCACTGGTGGATTATTCGTGTCATACAGAAGTGAGATATGCTGTTTTATTTATGGATTATTCATGATATGCATAAGTAAAACACGCTACTTTATTGGTGGATTACTCGTGGCATACAGGAATGAGATATTTTATTTTATTGATGGATTACTCGTGGTATACATAAGTAAAACACCCAACTCCACTGGTTTATTATTTGTGATATATACAGAAGTGAAATACGTAATCGTAAGTGTATAAGCCCAACATACATAGCAAGCATACATAGCATACCCTTATGTTGCACTTACCATGTCATACTATTTGTGTCATACTTACCATTATAAGCAATAAGTGAAACATGTGAGCATGTCCAAATCCAATTATTTAGATATGGGCTAGTCTGCATTTACGACATTAGTTTGAATGAAGGAATTCCTTTAAATGCCATACATATAATTACCTAAATTATTAAAACAGTCTAACAGAGATATATTTCGCCTTGACAACATGCAGCCATTCCAGCCACAGTTTGCTTCCCACCTCTAAAGGTGTTTAAGAATTCAATCTCCAAGGAATGAATTATATATCAAGCAATCTAAAATGTCATCTTTTTTTCTTATTGGATTGCGTTCGAGCAATTCTCTTATCAAATGAGGAATCAACAAATTAATCGAACTTCATTGTCCCCTGGCCCACTCATCGCATTTATTAATCGCAAAAGGAATGAGTTATGGTTTCGGAAACGCGTCTTGATTCCAGATGGTAGATTTATGGCACCATATTATGGATGGGTGAGATTTGATTAATTTATTTATTTTGGGAAAGAACAATACTTGTACCGCGCGTATGTTGACAGCTTAATTAGGATGTGATTTAATTTAAAAGTAAGATCGATATGTGTATTGTTTTTGGATTGAATGTGGTGCTAAGTAGTGTGCTTGTTGAAAAATTGAGATTCTAGTTTTTTTTTCAGCATTTTTGGGACTTTTTATTTATTTTAAAATTATTTTTTGTTTAAGATTTCCCTAGATTTATTATTCATTTAAAAACTACTAGAGAAATTTTTATTTTAAAATTCAAAATTATTTAATGTCGTAACGAGTCGTATTTAATATCGTAACTCAGTCGTAACGAGAGCCGCTGGTGAGCATTAGGGTGGAGGTTCAGTTCACTGGCAGCTTTGTTGTAGACACTGTCTCAAAAAAACGAGGAGGTTCGACGGCGTTTGGGTTGATCAGCCTCTTGCCTCGTGAGTCGAACTACCTGGTTGAAGTTTTCCTTTACAATGTGCAAATGCAGGGTAGTTCCCCTTAAAAGTTCTCCCCGAAGGGACTGCCCCAGCCAAGTTCGACTTCTAACTATGGGTGCTCCATCACAACAGAAGCTGCCCCTTCATTGAGACCTTGACGGGCTCTTGGACTTAGTCTAGATGTTGCTGTCTACAAAGTGGGATCAGAAAAAAAAAATTCATTATTTGCATTAATATTCATGGTTTGTAATCAGAAAAATAATTCCTTTTTTATACTTATTTTAGATTGATTCCAAATAACAGAAAGATATTTTATAACCGCTAAAAAAAAGTTAAATAAAATAACTAAAAGCAATTCATCTTTTATAAAATTCTTGGTTCAAATATTAATGTTTTCTAACAGTAGACTGTGGAATATCCTTTCAAAATACTGTGACATAAATGCTATCGAAATATACATCACCTGTCTTAAATTATTTTTGCGTTGCGAAATGTAATAGCTACATGGAAAGTCTTGAAATATGCTTTAAACTAATAAATAGCATGAGTTCTTAGTATTCAAATACAGTTACAGATTTAATTATTTTTGAAACACACGCATTTTACAGATTTTTGGAAGTTTTATTTACATAAAAAAAAACCTCCTTCTTCATTGGCGGCGGCCTGATAATCAATTAGCTAGCGTTCTAGCCTTTGGTATCATAGGTTTCAGTTTCGAATCCGGAAGTGGCATGGATGTTTGTTAAACTTTAAGTCTCGGTCTAATTAGCTTAAAGTGTGCACAAAATGATCGAAGAACAACAAATTAAATCAAAACACTTCATTTACGAAACAGTCCCATGGTGGTCAAGGCCGTCTGCTTAATGGCAGATTTCGAGATATTTTTTATAATAAGTTTTCTATTTACGGGATAGGGATGTCAGCCCTACGCCCAATACTCTACAGTCATATTAGGGGAACCTACGGTTTAAAGTGGATTCCGAACCACTACGAACAGCCATGGCACGCCGAGACTCAAACCGGAAACCTGTGGCACCAAGTGCCAGAGAACTAATTACTTGGCCATTAGGCCATATAAAAAAACCTAATGACATTATACATATAAGTAACTGAAACATCTCTTTCATACGAAATGAAAATATTTGAATAGTTCTTATTTCGAAAAATGTTTTTATGGACTCAAATCTGAGAATTGCTTTACCCATTTATGTCCATGCTGTTTATCATTCGTATAAATGATAGAAACTGTTCATTATATTGTATTATTTACTATATTTCATAATAAATAATAATTTTAATAATAATTAAATAATAATAAGTATTTTCATATTTTCTCTTTTTTATTGTTAATCTTTATTTCACCCTAAATACTGTCATATTAAAAATATGGTCATAGGCTGAAGGTACATGTACAAAATTAATCCAAGATTCCAAACCCACTTACCATAATGGAAAAAGGAATCTCAACTTCACCCGATATGCAATCCTCGCATTCCAACTCTTTCATATCTTTGTTGCTGAAACTAGGCCCCCCGGCAAAAAACAAAACAAAACAAACATAATAAACTCTGCAGTAATTGTTCCCGAAGAAGAATCTCATCATTATACCGGACGCAACCTCACAGGACCTGAGCCGGTGACATTCCATGACAAAAGATCCAATCTTCAGCCACCTTAGAGATGTGCCACTTGTGCCTTACCATCCTTGGACCTCGATCATCTCCGTTGGACCTTTTTTGTTTTTGCTTTCTTCCTTGCTTTTTTGTCTTCTTCACTGACTTTTTTGTCGTTGGTGCCTTAATGACTGATGGTCCATCTCTCCTCGCTGCCATCTTCCTAATGAAAATGAATGAATAAATATCCAGATACTTTGTCTTCGAGTTCGGTCCCCTTCAGAGACCGGCAAGTGACATCGGGAACAAGTAACAGATAGCTCTCAGGTAAAAAGGCGAGGAAGAATATTTTTCATAAGGGTAAGAAGTAATCAGTTGGTGCTCGATTTTAATTTATGCCTTCTTCCAGATAAGCCTGTCCTTCTAGAAATGAGTTTTGGTTCTGGAGGAACCATCCATCAGACACCCTTTTGATGGTCACAGGAATAATTAGGGTAATTTTTCTTGTAATGGGTAGTGGTGGCGGGGACATGTACAATCAGGATCTTTCTGAGTGTTGTAATATTGGTTAAGTGAGGGCATTTATCATTCATTATGAGTAATGGGCAATATAACTCTTCCCTATTTACATGTGTAAAAATTACTATAAGCTGCGAAAAATAGATTTCAGTATTTGATAAATTACCGATGTTTATATACTCTTAAGAAGTATAAATAGTTGGTTGAACTCGACTTTTATTAATTACTTTTTTGATTGTTTAAACACTTAAAAAGAATTTTCAAATGATGACGGATAAATAATATATCATGTTATATACAGATGGAGGTAGGGGTTTCCCACATAATTATTTAACTATGATAATTACTATACATTTTCATAATATATAGTGGTACGAAGTATCAAGATTTTCATAGTCTTGCAATATAAGTTAGTGCATTAATCACTTTTAATGAGTAATGGACAATGTATCTTCTCATTATATATGGATTTTAATGCTTGATAAATCATCAATGTTTGGACAAGACATTTTTCAGAAGGATAACTAATTTGGACTCTATTTTAATTGCCTGCCCTTCCTTTTTTGAGATAGTTTAATGTCTTTTTACATGAGTTAAAAAAATTGTAAAATTAGACATTAGACACTCTTCTGATGATCATGGGATTTACTAATTATTAACTAGTGATTAATTATCAAAGTATTTTTTTATGATTGGGCAGTGACTGCAATGGTTGGTTTATAAGTCATTATGAAGTAATTTGTTACTAGTTACATAATGTGTTAAGATTGCATAATTAAACTGTAATCTTAATGATTGTGTTTATAAAATGAATGTTTGAAATGAATGTTGAAATGAATGTTTGAAATGAATGTTGAAATGAATGTTTGAAATGAATGTTGATAAAATGAATGTTACTTGACAAGATAGGACAAATATTAACATTATTCGATTAACATATATCTGAATGCAAGCAGTAAGTTAATGGTACAGAAACAAGTTAATAATCTTGTATGAGTGGTTATGGTAAAAATAACATGTTCTAAAATTACAGTAATGTAGTAATAAATTTAATAAATGTTTTATAATTCCGAGTTTTCGGTTTTCACATACCTTACAACAAATTCTAAATATATTTCTAAAAAAAAACCAATATATTTCTTATATATTCTTCTTTTTATTTAATATATGTTAACAAACTTATATATTTCTTATTATTTATTTAAGAAAGAGAATATATTATAGAAACATTTTAGTGATGATGATTTATTAGCGAACTACTATTAATTTTTTAAGCGACTGGTATTTTATGTGCAAATAAATGTTTTTGTTAAATACATATTTTAAATTAAATGACCTATTTTTTTATGATATAACAAAACTTTTCTCCTTTTTTAGTAAGGCTATGGCCGCTGACTTAAATAAATAAATTAATATAACTTTTAATCGAGTCATTCAGTTTCAATTGTCCTGTTTCTCATTGTCCTTTTTATTGATAAAAAATAGATTGGTTGGTAAATGTACTGAACTCTAGGTCATATAGCACTGTCTCAGTTATGATTAAAATTTTATTCTTTTTCTGAGCAATGATAGCTTTGTATTCATTTAAAACAATTAACAATTTATTATATCTTCGAAGAAATAAAAAATTGAAGTTGATAAGAAGATTTTATCTTTGGTATTTAATCTATATTTAATGCTATTTACGCTTGAATATTGTCTTTGTTAAATTCATTGAAAAATTAAATTCGCTTTTAAATTTGTAAGATGGGGCCGCCTACCAATGTTCAACATATATATATACATACATATATATATATATATATATATATATATATATATATATATATAAGGATTTTTTAGGAATAGCCACACCTCAGGTCGCATGGGGAAAACCGGAAATCCACCACCACACGCCTGCCTATTGAATCAAGGCGTTTTATGAATATCTATTTTTAAATATCTTTTAAATATCTATTGATAAAAGTTATCCTGACTAGTAGGACAACAGCACATGACGAAGAGGTATGGCGCCGTTTTAAACGACTGAACAGTATTTTAACATACCATTAGTACTTTCAGTTTTAAAACAACTTTTAATAAAAGTTATACTGACAAGTAGGACAACAGTTCATGACGAAGATGTATGACGAAGCGTTAAACGATTGAGCAATAATTTAACATGACATTAGTACTTTAAATTTTAAAATGTCTATTAACAAAAGTTATCCTGACGAGTAGGACAGTACCTCATGACGAAGAGTTATAAAGAAATTTTAAAAGATTGAACAATAATTTAAGATACCATCAGTTTTAAAATAACTATTCATGAAAATTACCCTGAAGTTAAAGTTTTTCTGTGAACGATCCAATCTACTCTTGGACAACAAGACGTTAAAAAGTCTGCTCACTTAACTTGCGAACCGAGAGTCGAGTGAAATCAGATAATTCTGCCCTCACTTAATTTTTGAGCCTCTCCCGCGACCATTTCGCAGGTAACTTTAATCCGCGAGTTAATGAAAGTCCCTAATAATCCCCTCGCGGGCCACTCTCTCTCTCGAAAGGAGGAAGTTGATTTTGTGATCGCCTTACCGCTCCATGCAGCCCACGTACGTCACTTCCGGGACATTACGTGCCGTAATTGCCAGATTCCGATACTTCAACCGTATCGGTGTCCAATTTCGGCTTTATTTGATGCTCCTTTTTATCTTGCTGCTTGCTGGCCTTCTTCTTTTTTTCTCTTCTTTTCTTTTTCTTTTTTTTTCACGGTTAGGGACGCGATTTAACGTCTTCTTTAGAGGTGTGGATTGTTGGATTTTTTTAAAGCATTCTTTTAGGTGGGGTGGATTATTTAATTTCGAATCATACTTGTCATGGTGTTCATTTCTGGAGGTTTTTAAAAATTAACTTAAATTTATTTGTTAGACAGAAGTATTAGTTGTAATTCTCATAGACAATTTATTAACTCTAAAAATTCTAAAAAAAAATCATAGGATTATAGTTCTGATTCTAATATGCAGGCGCATTAGAATCAAAACTATAACTCATTCGGTTTGCACATTAGAATCAGAACTATAATCCTATGATAACTGACTGGGTTATAATTCTGATTCTAAAGTTTAATCCGAATGGGTTATAATTCTAATTCTAAAATTCAATCTGAATGGATTATAAATGATTCTAATGTGCAATCCAAATGAGTTATAGTTCTGATTCTAATCTGCAATCCGAATAGATTATAGTTCTGATTCTACTGTGTAATCTGAAAGGATTATAGGTTTGATTCTAATGTGCAATCCGGATTGATAAACAGATAATGAATAATAATATAAATCCAAATAAATATTTATATTTAAATTTAGATGGAAAAAAAATGAAAAATAAGAGAAAAATTATTGATTATAATTCTATGTATGCATATTTTCAATCTTCGGGTGAAAAAAATAATTGTTCTATAACAAAACTTTACTTGAAAAAAACTGACGTTAAATGTTACGTTGATGTTAAAGTAAAGTCAATTTTACTTTGTCTGGTTGAATTTTTTCTGAAACATATTGCATTGTGGCATCAGATCTTCATTGTCTGAGCTCTCAAGAAACTGTCTGGGAGGTCAGGAAACTTTGCATCTCTCCTGAGTGTTTGCAGTGGCAGAGGATTCATGGCGAGGATGACCCCTTGGATCTCTCGATTAATGACCATTCGAAGATAAATCACCGCGAAGGAGGAGCAATTCGAGATTCAAACTCTGATTCCGGGTTACCTTCGAACGGAACTCTGGAGGGAAGAACGGACGGTAAGAAGATTTGAATTTATTTACTTCTAAATGTTTTGTACAAATTCCCGCCATCATTATTCAAACTTTCAGAAGCAGGAATTTTACTTCCAGAACAATCTTCACGAAGATTGTTTATGTTTATCTCACTTTTATATTGATATTATGCTACAAACGCGAAAATAGTATTGTATCAATTTCTGAAAATGTACTACTTAACAATAGCGCTTTTCTTTTTAAATTTTAATGTTGTGCTAAACTTCCTTTAAGCAAATCCAGCTGTAAAAAGTTAAACTGGTGTTTATTTTGGAAATATGATTTACGGTATAGGGCTAACTTTCGGTATAGGACTGGAACTTTCTTGATTTCCAAATACAATATGATTGCAGAGCAGACCATAAAAAATATCTTTTTCATGAGCAACAATTTTGAGGTTCTTAAGTGGTGTCCTTTGTTACAAAATTATCAGCAAAACAAGCATTATATTATATGTTTCTATATTTTATAAATAAATTTATCGATACATGTTTAGATATTTTATATATTCATGTTATAAAATGTATAAACAAAATATTTTAAAACAATTCATACCAACAAGAAAGAAAATCCCATATTGGAATAATTCAAGCCATAAACAAACTTTGAAATGGGCATTTTTTTCGTTAAGTTATATTTTCTATTATTAGTTCTTGAATATGTCAGCATGGTTTTAGACAGTAAAGTCAAGTCCTTTTTTAAAACAAAGTTTATTAACGATACAGTTAGTGCACACACCAGTAGATATTTCAATCAAATAATAATAAGATTACAATAATTCAACTACAATAATAAGATTGAATAAATCATTCGCTTCAATCAATCATTTTCTTCTAAATTCCTCCAGAAAATTGAATAAACATTTTTGTTCATATTTGCTTGTTGTTTATGTGGCTTTTTTGATTATTCACTTGGATCAAACTGCAGCCAACGAAAGCAAAACGAGAAGGTGGCACCGTTTTCAAACCTGCAGAAAAATGAAAATAATGTTTAACTTTTACAAAAAAGTAAAAAACTTTAATTGATTACAGTTATTAAATCCTTAATTAATACAATTATTAAATCCTTAATTAATACA
>BPLQ01014671.1:0-13972 GCA_021605075.1 Caerostris darwini
CTCAAACAGCAACTTTGACCAAACATAGATAATTGAGGGCCATTGCTGTATTTGTGACAAAAAAGATGTGATACAAGTTACTCAGTGAAATGCACCAAACTCTGATTCTTGCATGTCTGCAAGCCACAAATGGTTAAAATTGATTTTTTTTTTTTACCATTTACTATTGTAAATATGTAAGAAGTAGGGTGCAGCTTTTTTTTACATGCAATTATATTTCTATATATGTGGAAATGTGGTTCTATCATGATGCAGCTATCCACCAGTTTGACGAGTGAATTTGAAAGCACTTACGAAATTAGGTTTGGAATTTGCAGAAGTGAATTTGAAGAAGATTTAAAAATGAATAATGAAGCGTTTTTTTTTTTTCAATCTCTGGAATTAATAAGTGATCGTTTTTACAAATGATTTATTATTATTGCTGTCTTTTTTACGACAACATTTTATTACTATTTTGAATTAAAAAAAAAACTTACATTTATTTGTAGCATTTAATTCGTTTAGTTAAAAAGAAAACACTTTTTTATTCATAATAATAATTTCTGTCGTTGTAATAATAAAATCGTTTTGTTAAATAAAAAAAAACATGTGTCATATATATAAAACATATGTCATATAAAAACATATCTGTGCCCACAAATACGAATAATGGTCGTTCTATAAATTGTAATAGAACTCATACCAATAAGCATGCATTAATACTTGCGGTTATTACTAGTGATATCGAAATGCAAGTCCTCTGTAATTCGCTTGCAGACGTCACCGCATACTTAGATATGTAACTTGATTTTATCAACACTGCAATAGAGCATCTCTATAGACTGTTGATAACGACTTGGATGTTTATTATCATATTGAATATAACAAATTGAAATTTCTGATGTGTAATTTGTATATATTTAAAAGAAAGAGGATTTATAGTCCGAGTTGGCAACCTACATAGCCAGCATTATTCGGGAGCACCCCAACATTTGATTTTCTTGTACTCTTCAGGGTGATACGATAATAACATACTTTATTTTTAAACAATATTGTATGACATATATACAGTAAATTAAAATATAAAATATTAAATAAAACAAGAATCAAGTTCATACTTACATAAACGTTGGAAATACCAGCGATTACAGACAATTCGTTCCCAAATTGCACGATGCATTCGCAGATTTTTTCAAAATTTTAATTTATATATCGCTTGACTCCCTTTTCTACATTTACTTTTAATCAGCCCAACACGTGGCTACGTCCGTCGCTAGTGAGCATTAGGGCAGAGGTGATGTTTAGCATTTTGTCTCGTTATCCGGTATACCTGGTGGGAGTTTTCGAGGTTTTCACCCAAGCCCGTTGTGCTTCTTGAAAGCCCTCCCAAAAGGCACTGCCCTCCTTTTTCAGCTACACAGTGTCAAGTCAAGTCTCTACCTACGGGCACTCCATCACAACAGAAGCTTCTCCCCTTTCCCTCCTTCCATGAGTAGATTATTCATGTAATTAGTCATTAATCATTATTCATTAGCATAGTTCCACACTGCAAGACATTGAGGATTAGACACAACAACAAAAACTTTTAATGATCCGTTATTATTTTTAAATGCAATTTCGAATCATTTTCTATTGCATATGTACAAAACATCGGTCTTATCTAACATAAATCTATTTTATTACTATCTTATCTTTAAACATCGGTCTAACATCATCATTTACAATACAGGCCTTTATAATAATTGGCTAAAGTTTGGCTACCTTTTATCTGGTCAGTGTGTAAAAATTCTACAACTTTTCTGGCAACCCTAGTTACCAAGTATCTTATTGAGAATGTGTGGTCTGAGACACTGCTAGTTCTAGAATAGTGCCATCTGCGACATTGTCTGGTCTAGAGTAATTTTCTTCAAAATCAACGGAAGTTTAAGGTATGTAAAAAATATTTATACTTTATGAATTGCATATGTTTGAAGAATTTTTTTTTCTTTTATTTTTATTTTAACAGTTATTTTCCCCCTTCCCACGTTACAATTTCACCGATCGCCGATGAGGGGAATTGTCCCTAAACACGTGCGGATAGCCCCACGTGTTTAGGGATAAGGCGGTAGAAAGGCCCGAACAGCCGTTTGAATGTTTTGCATGCTTTGATTTCAATATGTTGCTTTGTGTTTTTAATATATTTTAACCATTTTTTGGCAAGTGATTCTCATTATGGTGTTGACATACAATAATAAATCGAATGCGATTAGGTTTTATTCCAAATTATTCGTCTATATCTTAGACATTCTAAATTCTAATGATATTATACAATTCTAATTATATTTCTAATACTTATTAGTTTCTAATTATATTATATAATTGGCACAATCGTTACGTAACTGTGACTATATGAAAAGCAAGAAATATTGAATAATTTAAAGGGACTTTCTGTACTTACGATGAGTTATATATGTTGTCCTGTGTTTACATATGTAGTTATTAGTTGTCTTATTATTATATATTATTAGTTATATATTATGGGTGGCTCAATATGTTGTCTTGTGCTTTAAATGTACTTTAATTATTTTTGGCAACTGGTTGCCATGATGGTGTTCACATACAATAAATAATCGATTGCGATTAGGTTTTATTTCATATTATTCTCCTATATCTTAGTTTTTTTTTAAATTCTAATGATATTATATAATTCTAACTATATTTCTAATAATTATTCGCTTCTAATTGTATTATAAAACTGACACAATCGTTACGTAACTGTGACTGTAAGAAAAGCAAGAAATATTGAATAATTTAGTGGGAGCGTGCTTGCACTTATTAAGGCTTAAAAATATCCTAATTAGAAAAAAAGTATAATTAATTTTACAATTCACTGGATAGCTTCATTTTTATTCTCTACTATTAAAAAAAATCTTTAATTTTGTTGGTACTAACATTGCATTATAAACTAGTTTACTTTGAGTTTAGTTGCGACATACTAAACTCTACGGTCTACTATAAACTCGCTCTACGGTCATCTTCTGTCTCACGAGGGCTTGACAGACCGGGACCCACAGTTTTAAAGTGGATTCCGAACCACTTCAAACATCCATGGCACCACCGGGACTCGAACCCGAAACCTGTGTTTCCGAGCGCCAGAGCGTTAGCCCTACGTTGAGATATAGATTTTATTACATATTAATTACCGATATTAATTCCTAAATTCTAATTATTATCAGGAACTATTCTCATTCTTTGCTTTTAAAAACTTAAGCAATTTTGTTGCTATTACATTGTACCATAAATTAATTTACTTTGAGATATTTCCAACGATACCACTTATGTGAAGAACTAATGACAATTAAGAAGAGTGTCCCAAATTCTTTCTTTTTACCTATTAATTTATATTATATAAACAAGACCATAATATGTATTGAGCTTTGTCATAAATTTTCGAACCAACAGGGTGGGCGTAGGACTGACAACCCTACCCCGTAAGAAAAGAAAATTTCTACTGTCTCGAAATCTGCCAGTAGGCAGAAGGTCTTGGTTCACCATGGGGCTGTTACGCTAATGACGAAAAAGTGGGAAATTAAAAAAAAAAGAAATGAAATTCCTTGACTATTCTTATATTTACATTTCTTAGTGGAGCATTGGGACCTAATGGTCGAGTGAGCGGCACTCAGGCGATCGATGCCGTACATGTCTGGTGGTTCGGAATTCATTTAAACCATAGATCCCGATCTAATATGACTGTAGAGAATTGGACGTAGGGCTGGCAACCCTACCCCTAAAAAAGAAAACTTCTACTGTCTCGAAATCTGTCAGTAGGCAAGTGAGCTTGGTTCCTCATGGGGCTGCTGCGCTACTCACGAAGTGGACAATTAAAAAAAAAAGAAATGACATTTCGTGACTATTCTGACTTTTTTTTAATACGTAATAAAATGCAAATTTTCTCTGGCACATATAAATACCGCATTTCATGTATAAGACGAGAATTTTTGGAATTTGTTTTTCAAGCTAAATTATGAAGACAGGTTTATATACATTCCGTTAATCTAGCCTAAGAAACGTAGGTATCCATTAGTCAGGGCATAAGCCATCAATCGTCAAATATCGATACATATAGCATGTTTTTATTTCTTTTGTTTACTTAAAACAAAAATTAATGCAATTGTTTGTTTAGCTAGAAGGAGTTGTTTACATTTCGTGTTTGTCGCGGCGTTGAAAAATCGAAACTGGTCAAATTTGTACTCGGCTAATGAGAAAGTATCAAATCATACACAGGAAATAATAAAATGCAGTAAAAAATTAAGGTTAAAAGATTTTTTTAAATTTCGGAATTTGTAATTCCGTAAATTTTTTGAAGAAAAAATATACTGTCCGCTTATATTCGAAAATATATGTTACTTCCTTTTTTTCATTTTTCACTAGCTGAATAAGTATTGCTTTGAAAGTGCATAGGGAAAAAAATTTAAATATATATATATTCATACACTGCGTAAATTCTTTCTTTTGCATTTATCTGCATGCATGCGAAGATCATAGAACTATAGAAAATTAAATACCGAAGTAATACATAAACAGTATACGAAAAGATTTCCTAACATGTTGGAGAATATGAAAGAAAACTTATTTTTTATGGAAAAATAGCTCTAATTAGTAGATGTAAAAGAATAAATAAAACTTAATGGAATAATCTATGAGTCGAAGAGAATATTTTATAATGTCGAAAGAAATCTATGTTATTAAAAACAAAAATAATATTGCAAGCGAAAGTCAATCAACAATAATATTTCAAGCACAAAATAGGCCAATTATAATAGTTGGCTAAAGTTTGGCTAAATTTTACCCGTCCTGTGAGAAAAATTCTACAACATTTCTGGCAACCCTAGTTACCACGTGCCCTATTGAAAAAATATGGTTCGACACACTGCCTGTTGTGTTCTAGAATAGTGTGATCTGCGGACATTCCCTGTGCTGTTCAAGTTTTCATCGAAAATTTTCTACAAATTCAGTGCAAGTTTTAGGTATGTAAAAAGTATTTTTACTCCATGAATTTCAACATTTCTTTTTATTTTAACAGTTATTTTCCCCCTTCCCACGGTACAATTTCAAGTATCGTCGGTGTGGCGGAATTGTAAACCCTAAACACGTGGGAATAGGATTTGGTAAAAATAACCATTTGAATGTTTTGCATGCTTTGATTTCAATATGTTGTCTTGTGTTTTTAATGCATTTTAACTATTTTTAGCCAGTGATTGCCATTATGGTGTACACATACAATAAAAAGGCGAATGCGCTTAGGTTTTATTAATGATTATTCCTCTATTTCTTAAACTTTCTAAATTCTAATTATATTATATAATTGCAATTATACATCTAATTACTATTAGTTCCTAATTATATTATATAATTGTAATTATACATCTAATTATTATTAGCTCCTAATAATATTATATAAATTGCCCCATCCTAACGTAACTGTGACTATAAGAAAAGCAAGAAATATTGAATAATTTAAAGGGACTTTCTGTACTTACGATGAGTTGTATATGTTGTCTTGTGTTTATATATGTAATTATTAGTTGTCTTGTAGTTATGTATTATGTGTGTCTCAACATGTTGTCTTGTGTTTTAAATGTACTTTAATTATTTTTGGGAAGTGACTGCCATTAGGGGGTTTCCATACAATAAAAAATCGAATGCGATTGGGTTCTATTTCATATTATTCATCTATATCTTAGACTTTCTAAATTCAAATGATATTATATAATTCCAACTATATTTCTAGTACTTATAAGTTTCTAATTATATTACATAATTGGAAATGTCGTAACGTAACTGCGACTGTAAAAAAAGGAAGAAATATTGAATAATTTAAAGAGACTTTCTGTACTTACGATGAGTTGTATATGTTGTCTTGTGTTTATATATGCAGTTATTAGTTGTCTTGTAGTTGCATATTGTGTGTGTCTCAATATGTTGTCTTGTGCTTCAAATGTACTTTAATTATTTCTGGCAAGTGATTGCCATGATGGTGTTAACATACAATAAAAAATCGAATGCGATTAGTTTTTATTTCATATTATTCTCCTATATCTTTGTCTTTCTAAATTCTAATGATATTATATAATTCTAACTATATTTCTAATAATTATTCGCTTCTAATTGTATTCTAAAATTGACACAATCGTTACGTAACTGTGACTGTAAGAAATATTGTATAATTTAGTGGGACTTTCTGTACAAACGAACATACTGTCACATATTAAGGCTTAAAAATATACTAATTAGAAAACATTTATAAATAATTTTACAATTCTCTGGATAGCTTCAGGGACTATTCTTATTTTTTGCTTTTAAGAAACTTAAACAATTTTGTTGCTATTACATTGTACCATAAATTAAGTTACTTTGAGATATTTCAAACGATACCACTTTTGTGAAGATCTAATAATAATTAAGAAGAGTGTCCCACATTCTTTGGGATGTGGAGACTGACTATTCTTTTTCCTGTACACAACAGATCTATTTGAGATCTAATCGAAACTTAAGTTGTTGCTTTTTTAACTGGTCCTGTGCATCAATTTCTTTAAAACAGGCGAAAAAGGTGATTCATGCAGAATAAAGTTTGAAATTGTACTGTATTAAATGTTAATTTATAGTGTGAAAAACCAAAATTTTATTTCAGTATTATATAGCTTAAGGTGACTTTTTTTTTGTATATATATATAATTATTAAAAAAAAATTAATGATTTTGATAGGGTATGGTTTGCGATTAGATTTACTCCAAATTATTCGTATATATCTCAGACTTTCTAAATTCTAATTATATTTCTACAGATTATTAGTTTCTGATTGTATTATATAATTGTCAAAGTTATAATTTAACTGCGATTGTGAGAAAAGCAAGAAATATTGTATAATTTAGAGGGACTTTCTGTACAAACGAGCGTGTATTCACTTATTAAGGCTTAAAAATATCCTGATTAAAAAAATTTATAATTAATTTTACAATTCATTAGATAGCTTAATTTTTATTCTCTGCTATTAAAAAAACCTTCAACTTTGCTGGTACTACATTACATTATAATCCAGTTTACGTTGAGCTTGGTTTGTCGCTCCACGGTCATCTTCTGTCTCACGAGGGCTTGACAGACCGGGACCTACAGATTTAAAGTGGATTCCGAACCACTTCAAACATCCATGGTACCGCCGGGACTCGAACCCGAAACCTGTGTTTCCGAGCGCCAGAGCGCTAGCCACTCGGCTATTCAGGTCCTACGTTGAGATAATATTTTATTACATACTAATTGTCGATATCTTAGACTTCCTAAATTCTAATTATATTATATAATTGGCACAATCGTAACGTAACTGTGACTATAAGAAAAGCAAGAAATATTGAATAATTTAAAGGGACTTTCTGCAATTACGATGAGTTGTATATGTTGTCTTGTGTTTATATATGTAGTTATTAGTTGACTTGCAGTTATATATTATGTGTGTCTCTATGTAAGCAATGAGATTTTCTTATAAATAAATCACAATTCTAAAAATTTTAAGAGCCTTTAATATTTCCATTATTAACAAAGCAGCCTTCATTTAGCTTTTAATCGACTAATTGTCCCATTAGATTTTGTGTTCTCATAACTCTTTCTGATTATTTAGTTCATGCATTAGCAAATTTCATCGATGAACTTCAAATAATAATATTAATTCAAGGTACATCTCTCTTGCTTCTTGATATTTATTACACACACAAACACATTTATATATATTGAGAGATAAATATCTTGTCCCACTTGTTAGCAGCATCTAAACCAGGAAGGGCAAACTTACGGCCCGCGGGCCAACTCCGGCCCGCAAAATATAATTTTAAATACTATAGAATTTTAATTTGCCGGTCCGAGGCAAATGAAAATAAATATATATTTATATATTATATATCTATCTCCTTTCCTACTTTGATTAAATATTATTTTTTTTTCCTTACTTTTTTTCAAAGTACTGATGATCTTTTTATTTTTTCTATTTTCGTTCTACAAAGTTTGCTTCATCTCTCTTCAATTTGCTTCATCTTATATATGTGAACAAGTGTTTTCAACTATGAGCCTTAGAAAGAATTATTTCAGAAGTAGAGTGACAGATGAGCATTGAGCCTCGTTCTATAGAATCAGTTCATCTCACTTCGAACCTCAATATAAGGAACTTTTAAAAATGAAATTGCAATTTCATTCATCTCATTTACATATCTGAATTGTAATACTTGTATACTGTCTTTAAAATTTTAGAACAATTTATCTTGGCCCGCCAAGATATAACTTTTTCTATTTTTGGCCCGCGTCCGAAAATGTTTGCCCATTTATGATTTTAAACCAAATCCAAGAATCCGTGCGATCTCATGGCAGGAGGAAAAAGAGTGGGGTGGGAGGCAGTTTCTGTTGTTAGGGAGCACCCATAGGTATAAGTCTTACCTGGCTCCGAGACGAAGGAGGGCAGTGCCTTTCAGGAGAACTTAGGGGGAAAGGAACTATCTCGCATTTTCGTATCGTATAGGAGCGAACCCGGACAATCCCACCAGGTAGCCCAACTAATGAAGGTAGACGCTGAACATCACAAATGCCATCAAGCCTCCTCGTTTTTTGAAACAGTGTCTACATTAAAAACCGCCAGCAAATTGGACCTCCATCATAATGCTCCCAAATTGCCACGAGTCGGGCATTATATATAATTAAATGAAAGCTTCTGTCATTGTAATCTGGTAGGAATATTTTTCATGCTAAAATTTCTGTAAATATTTATTAATTTATTCTCATAATTAACATGTTGTTTTCGGATAAATTTGAGTCATACTGTTTCTCAATTCTTATTTTTATGTATAAATATATTATTTGCTATTTGTTGTACAATCGCTTCAACATAATTCAGCTACTGGAATAACAAAAGAGAATGCTGGGAACGTTTTTGGTTGCATTATTATTTTTTATGCAAATCTCGTAATTTCAATTTACCACTGGCGTATGCTTCCAATAACTCTTCTGTTATAATATTATATCACACTATTCTGAAAATAATTGCAACATCCACATAATCTTCGGCTTTATTTTTTAATCTGCTATATTCTTGCAAGTGTGAATGCTTATAGGCAGATATTAAAGAGGAGTAATTCTAACAATTTTGATTAGTTGGAAGTATTTTTTTTAAGCTTATCTCTGTAAATAAGCATAGTCCGAATATATTATTTGTATCGAAAGCATTTGTATTTCATAATCTTCAGCTTTATTTTTTAATCTGCTATATCCTTGCAAGTGTGAATGCTTATAGGCAGATATTAAAGAGGAGTAATTCCAACAGTTTTGATTAGTTGGAAGTATTTTTTTTAAACTTATCTGTGTAAATAAGCATAGTTCGAATATATTATTTCTATTGAAAGCCATTAATAATTTTTGATTTAAAAATTTCTAATAAATCTCGCCAAAATGAGAATTGAAGGATTTGACTGGTAAAAAAGAGATTGGACTGGAGTCAAGAAAATATTCCCATTCATTCAAAAAGGAATCACAAATTTTTCCTATACTGTCATAAAGAAAAGAAAAAAAAAGCACATAATTTTCATGGGGCCGAGGGACTAGCGCTCTGGCGCTCAGTCCCACAGGCTCGAGTTACGGTGGTGATATGAATATTTGTAGTTCTTCGGAATCCAGTTTAAACCATAGGTCCCGGTCTAATATATCTGTAGAGTATTGGACGTAAGACTGAAAACCCTAACCAGTAAAAACAAAACATCTGTCAAGAAGTCTGCCAGTAGGCAGACGGCCTTGGTCCGCCATAGGGCTGCTAAGTCAATGATAATAACATCTATATATATATATATATATATATAAATTAAAATAATTAAATATAATTAAAATAAATTACAATAATGTCTCACGTTTTCACAATAATTCTTAGATTGTATGTAAATAATATATATATATATATATATATTTTCTAATGCAACTGGCAAACAGACATGGACGTCTTGGATGCCTTAAGGCAAGTGCTGCACAGACGTTACTCACTTTGCATTACCCAGGGAGGGGGCGAGTAACTTGATAGTAAGCCACGGACGCGAGTAACAATGCCGCCGCAACGCTCTACGATCCTATTAGGACAGGGACCTACGGTTTAAAGTGGATTCCGAACCACTACAACACCCACGGGCATGGCCGGGATTTGAACCCGACACCTGTGGCACCGAACGCCAGAGCGCTAGCCATTCGGCCATCAGGTCCAATAATGTAAACTCATGTTTGTGAAAATTGCAACACCATGAAGGACTTACGCAAGTGAACTGAAATTTTCAGATAATGCAAATTAGGGCATGATATACAAATGATTAGAATTTCAAATCCGTAGCGCATGCGTATGCTGAACAGCGCCCTCTGAACGGCGGATGGATCCGAATAAATAGACGGCTGTAGCAAGGCGTGTATGGTTATCGGTGGTTATCTGCTAGTGGTAAACGTTAGCTCAATCGTTACTTATGCCTCTTGGACTAAAGAGAGCGAGATTTGAACAACTTACAGAGTTTGAACGGGGAGAATCGTCGGCCTTCGTGAAGCTGGATTGTCTTATCGTGCAGTAGCCGCTCGTGTGCAGCGTAACAGCAGCACCGCGATGCGTCTTTGGAAGCAGTGGACGGACGAGTGTCGGACAATCTCGGAAATCCGGAGTGGACCCCGAAATGTGATGTCAGCTCGCGATGATAGACACAGATCCGCGTGGCGCTGATGGACCGTGCAGCTGCCTCTAGACAATTGGTAGCACAGTGGTCATTAGCTACAGGTGTTTCATTGTGTGCTTCATCAATTCGTAGACGTGTGCTGCAGCGCGATTACGCGCAAGGACTCCTTTTACAGGGATCCCTCTCACGCGCTAAACCATCACCGCCTGCGGTTACAATGGTGATCAATTTGTAGTAGAGATTGGCAGCATGTAGTGTTTTCTGACGAATCCGCTTTAATTTGTGGTACCATGATGGCCGCATTCGTGTCAGACGGTATGCCGGTGAACGCCACCTTCCGGAGTGCATTATCGAACTCCACAATGGACGAACACCCGGAGTTATGATATGGGGTGCCATAGCATATCATGGACGATCTCAATTGCTAAGAATTGTAAAATCTGAACAGCAACCGGTACATCAGTGAAGTTCTACAGCCCCAAGCTGTTCCCTTCCTTCAATGCTTGCCAGGCGCTTTATTTCAACAGGACAATGCCCGCCCTCATATCGCTGGGACTGTTCAATCCTTCTTTGCAACGCGCCAGGTACAGCTTCTTCCTTGGCCTGCGTATTCCCCGGATATGTCGCCGATTGAACATGTGTAGGATTTCGTTGGTCGGCGTCTCGCTCGTGATCCTCGTCCTGTTGCTTCTGCAGACGAACTTTGGGTGTGCATACAAACAATATGGAATGCTCTTCCTCAGGCAGACATTCAAAATTTGTTTGACTCCATGCCACTTCGTGTAGCAGCACTTATTGCGGCGCGTGGTGGCTACACAAAATATTGCTTCCGATCCCTTGTTATTGTTTGTTTGCTTTGAACATTTAATCATTTATTTGTACCATTACCACCCTACTGTGTAATAAATTTCATTCAACGCCATGACGACTCCTTCATGGTTTTCATCACATGAGTATATATATATTATTTAAATAATTATCAATACTTACATTATTATCATGTCTCACGTTTTCACAATTATTCTTAGATTGGAAAAAAATAATATATATATATATATATATATATATATATATATATATATATATGTGTGTGTGTGTGTGTGTATATATATATAAATTTCATGTAATACAAACCGAACAGAAGAAAGGCCTCTAGGAAGTATGGTGAAAACGACAGACATGATAATATCCTACTTGATGCTACAGATGAAATCTTCGATCGGTATCACAGTAAATTATTAATCTGAGCAATATGTGTTAATTTTTGTTAGAGGTAATTATATATTTATTGTTTTTAGATGGCGGTTTTATAAAATTGATTCTTATTAAACTTCCATTGCAAAAAATAAATAAATAAAGTCTACAGTTTATTTTACGTGGCACACTCCCAATTTTTAAGGGTTCTTTTTTTTTCAGTTTATAAACCATGCACTAAAGGAAAGTACAGTGTATTTTTATTTTTTAAGGACGATGAAAAGAGATTATATAAAATATACGTTTTTATTATAAACATAACTATTTAGTTTGAAAAATGTAATATTGATTTTTCATTTTTCAATTCCTTCTATTAGCTCACACTCTCCCTATATATATATATATCTTCTTCAAATTTTCAATTGTTCATAAAATATTTTTTATTCATCCACTCAAGTTCAAATACATTTTTTTTAACTTGTAGTGGATGAGACTTGATGTTAATACAGATTTTTCAAATATTAATTCAGTAATTAAATTTAATTAATTAAATTTAACATAAAAATTAAATAATAAAATAAAATTATAAAAATTATATAATAATTATATAATTCAGTTATTATATAATTCAGTAATAATTTAATAAAATTAAATATACATTTAAAATTAAATAATATTTAACATAATTTAACATAATAATTAACTTTTCGAAATTGGCATAATAAATAACTAAATTTGAAGCGTCATCTTTCCTTAGATTTAACTTGCATATATCTACCAGTAGTTGGCGCCAGATAAACTTAAAAAAGATGAATGATCCTTATTGA
The DNA here is from genome assembly GCA_021605075.1 of Caerostris darwini. Lineage (NCBI taxonomy): Eukaryota > Metazoa > Arthropoda > Arachnida > Araneae > Araneidae > Caerostris > Caerostris darwini. The sequence goes on from BPLQ01014671.1 coordinate 12,710, forward strand.
TAAAGGACTTTATGCAATATAGTGAAAAAATAGGAATTGACATAATTTTTTTTTTTTTATATAACTTGTTATAGTAAAATCACTTAATGCTCTTTTTGTATTTTCAGATTTATCACAAGTACCGAATATTGGATATTATTTTTACAGAGAAATTTTTTCAAATTATTATAATAAATAATTAAATTGGAAGTATATTGTTACTAAGAAAAGGAATGAATACGCATTCCGTGCCGCCTCTTCAACTGAGCTGTTGTTTTTCGTATATTCAATAGAACGGATATAAAAAAATGCCTTCATCAATTAGGATGTGTTTTCTGTCGTCCTCCTAGAAGTTTGGGTTGCTTAAGATTTTGAGAGCTTTTATTATTCCCTTATTAATAAACTATAATTAAAAAATAATTAAATAAACCAATAAACCATTGCAAAAAAAAAAAAAATAAATAAATAAGGTCCACCGTGTATTATATGTAGCACACTCTTTTAAGGGCTTTTTATTTATTATTTATTTTTTTTTAGTTTACACACCATGCAATTCAGGCAAGTACAGCGTATTTTAATTTTTTTAGGACGATGAAATTAAATTAAAAATAACTAAGAGATTATTTAAAATATACCTTTTTTATTGTAATTATAAATATTTAATTTGAAATATGTAATACTGATTTTTCATTTTTATATTAAAATCACTTATTGCTCTTTTTTTTGTATTTTCAGATTGATCACCAATACCGAATATTGGATATTACTTTTGCAGAGAAACTTTTCGAAATTGGCATAATAAATAACTAAATTTTGAAGCGTCATGTCACTAGAAAGTGTCACTAAAAAAAGAAAGTATACGCGTGAAGTACAGCCTCTTCAACTTATGTGTCTTCGGGAAACGGTTATTCTTTTATTCAAGAAAACAGACATCAAAAAGTTCGTTCATGAATTAGGATGCCGTTTCCGTCGTCCTCATAGTCATTTGGATTGCTTAGAAAACAGAGTAAAAGTATTGGCATCCACTTTGCCAATACCTGCCAGCATGAAAAATACAGTGATGGATATGTTTCGATCTATGTCGATGGAAGTCCTTGATTGGTACAGAAAACATAGATCTCTTATATTTTATGATTTTGATGTATTAAGTTCCATCCACTGGCGATCAGATGGCACTATTGACGATCAAAAAACTGCCCAAGCATTAGAAGGAAGACAAGATGCAGATGCTAATTCGCGCTTTAGGGTAGCATCCGGTTATCATTTGACAGCTGCAATCACTGC
>BPLQ01014673.1:0-12141 GCA_021605075.1 Caerostris darwini
CATTATTTTAAATTTAACACTGAAGAAACATATTGAATTTATTACTCAAACTTTCCATTATTCAATTCCTTCTACTAGCTTCTATTGGCCCACCTTTGGCGCGCAACACAGCTTCAACCCGCCTTGGAATGGATTAATACCACCACTTAATACCAGTTAAATACCACTTCCACCTGATCACGTGCCTTCCACGTCATCCAGGCGAGGTCATTGCAAAATGTAGGGGTGGTCATAATGTTTTGCTCTTGAGTGTATATTAGAAAATAAATGTCAAAAAACCAAATGTCAAATATTGTGTAATATATTCTGATAATAAAAGAATAAAACGATTGCTCGACATTTTTTTTCCTCATTAAAGAAAGAGCAAAATTTGAGATCTACCCTCCTAAAATATCCATTTCAATTCAAATAAAAAAAAAAAACTCTTTCTTTTTTTTCCCAGTGATGCTCTCCAATTTGTGGCAATGTTTTTGCTAGCGAAGACGTGTTAAAGGGCGTCCCAACACACTTTCTCCGAAAACGATTCCAACTACCCATTTCATCGGGTTCGTTGGCGTGCTAATAGGTCTCTCTGTTTATGGACCCTCTTTTTTCCATTGGCTGTTCTTGTGAAAAGGCGACATTGGAACATAGGCCAAATGATTTTCGCCTCTTCCGTTTCTTTGTCATCCCTGCATAATCCACCCGTCCAAAATTGCACACGATTATTGTCTTTCTCTCTCTTCAAATTTATTTTTGTTTTTAAAATGTGTTACTGAGTCATAAGCAATTAAATGCTAATATTTTCGACGATTAAATGTGTATTATCCAAGTCTTGTTTTTTTTCTTTTTATTAGCATTTCTTAATTCAATTGATTTTTACTGAACTTTATTGTGAGCAATTTTTTAATTTACAGATTGATTTTTAATGAACTTTTATTGTAAGCAATTTTTAATTTAAAGATTGATTTTAATGAACTTTTATTGTAAGCAATTTTTTAATTTAAAGATTGATTTTAATTAATTTTTATTGTAAGCTATTTTATTAACCAAACAAAATAAACTGTTTCTATCTATATTCATTTAATTATAATTTAAATATTACATATCAAATGCCAGTATTTTTAGATTAGGCAGTAAAAGTTTATTAGTTGGGATTATTTTTCGAGATGATACTATTTAAAAGTAATTTTTTATTCAAAAGATTGATTTTAATGAATTTTTATTGTAAGCTATTTATTTTATTTATTAATTTATTTTAATTAACCAAAAGAAAACTGTTTGGATCTATATTAATTTATTTTTAATTTAAAAATTACAAATCAAATGACAGTATTTTTAGATTAGACAGCCACGTAGTAAAAGTTCATTAGTTGGGATTATTTATAGATGATATTTATAAGCAATTTTTAATTGAAACATTGATTTTACTGGTCTTTAATTGTACGTTATTTATTTATTTATTTTTGTTTAACCAAACGGAAAAAAAACTATTTGGATCTATATTCATTTTAATTTTATGACGTAGTGTAATTTAATACCAAAATGCCGTATTTTATTTGTGTTTCCATTATTTAAAGTTTATTAGTTTGTATTATTTTCGAGATGATATTTATAAGCAATTTTTAATTAACAAATTGATTTAATTGACTTTAATTACAAACCATATTTATTTTATTTATTTATTTTTTTATTAAAAGTATTTATTCAATTATTAAAATTAAAGTTAGACCTTTTATTTTCTGAAATGATTTTTTATGAGAAATTTTTTAGTACAAAAGACTGATGTTATTGTACTTTTATTTTAAACATTAATTATTTTTTTTCATATAATTTAAATTTAGCCTATAAAAATTTAAAATATTTAATAAAAAAAAATTTTATGTTAGTGTAAAATTACCTGATAAAAAACGGAAACGCATAACGTTTTAAAAAAATATACGCAAAATCTACCAATATTAATTTATAAAATAAATTCATATTTTTAAAAATCAATTTCTATTCTACTCCTTTATTTCAAATGCTGGCGCGAACCGGTGATCTCCATCTTTGAGTTATTTTTTTCCCGCACATGACTGGAGTAAAAGTTAAAATTAAATTTACATTAATTCGTATGCAACAATTAAATACCAAAAAGCTCTTACCAAAAACAAACTTTTTTAATGTTTTACGCCTGAATTACCCTAAATCGTTCTTGATTGTTTTAGTAATGAATTTTAACATGATAATATATAATTTTTGTCTCTTATCATTTGGAGGTATAGTCTCATAAACTTGCTCTGATTCGGATGGGGACATTTTAAATTGGTGATTTTAAATGTAATAAAGCAGCAACAAGTGTCCGACTCGTGGATTATGGCACCTCCAAGTACCTGGTGAGCATTATGCTGAGGTTCAATCCACTGACGGCTTTTGTTGTAGACACTGTTTCCAGAACACGCAGGAGACTCGATGGCGTTTGGGATGTTCTCAGCATCTTGCCCGTGAGTCGAACTCTGTGGTGGAAGTTTACCTAGTTTTCTCCCATACAAAAGTAAATGTAGGGCAAAGCGACACGGGAGGCAAGTCAGACTTTCTACCGAAGTGTGCTTCAACATGAAAAAACTTGCCTCTGGGATTCTATTCTAGATGTTGTTGTCTACCAAGTGAGATAAAAAAAAACAACAAAGTAGTAAACAAGATATTCCCCGGTTGGAGACATTAGGTAAACTCTTAATTTACCAAGCACGTCTGACGTCTAATGATGAATGACATCAGGTTAAAAAAGAATAGCAATATTTTTCTTCTTCATTGGCGCAACAGCCCTGTTTCGGCCAGTGTCGTCTACCTACTGACAGATTTCGAAATAGGAAATGTTTTTTTTTATACGGTACAGTTGTCAGTCCTACGCCCAACACTCTATAATCATATTAGACTGGGGTTTAAATGGATTCAAACCACTACAAATACCCATATAGAACTACGAGGACCTTCGAACCAGAACCCTATGGCAAGAGAGCCAGACAGTCGATCAATATCAGGGCCGCTACAGCAATATGTACAGAAATAAAAATACTTAAATAACTTATTAAAATACTATTTTTTCTATAATTTTATTATTAATAATTATAATCGTATTAAATTGTCACGAAAAATAATAAATTGCATCAGTCCTGATTTATTTTTTTATTTTATTTAGAAGAAATTATTTATTATTATTTTTTTTGTTTATTTTATTTTATTCAAATAGAAATTTAGCCATTCAAATCTCATATTAGAATCTGGAATTATGTTGCTTGATTTCGTCGCAAAGGACACGCATATTAATTTTTCCGAAATAGTCATAGAAAATGCTCCATTTTGACGCATAGAAAATAACAAGGAAAATAAAATTCTTGCCTTAGTACTAGGCAGCTCCTTGCACATGTTTTTGGGTACTGTGGGTACTGAAAGACATATAGTGTCCAAAACAAATATGACATCATGATAGAATTAATGTCGTCAGATGTAAGATATCACAGGAGAACTCGTTCGGCTAATAGAATAATGCAATTTTGGCCAGCATACTGATTCTTTTAATCAATATTAATTATCATATAAAACATCTCATGTTTCGAATCTGCCAGTAAGCAGACTGCCTTGGTCCACCATGGGCTGTTGCGCCAATCATGATGAGATGAATTATCATATAAATTCAACGATGTTTCGAAAAGATACAAATATCAGAGATTTGTGATAATGTGTTAAGGGTATCAATATATTTAATCAAAATATTTTCATAAAAAATTAAGTAAGTCGTTTTAAACTTAAATGACTTAACGAATCTGGTACGGTTTAAAGTGGATGAATCACTACAAACACCTATCGGCCGGAACAGCGGGACCTCGAACCAGATACCTATGGCACACAGCTACAGACACTCGATCATCAGGCTCCTACACCAATATTTTCAGAATTAAAAATACTTAATTAACTTTTTAAAAAGATTATTTTTTCTATGATTTTGTTATAACAATTATAATCACATTAAATTTGGATAATAATAAATAAATTTCATAACTATCACGATTTATTTATTTTATTTTTTTTTTTATTTATTTTTTATAGAAATTAATTAGAAATTTAGCCATTCAGATCCTTGAATTTGAATTATACTATACTGTTTTGGATTCATTTTCGCAAGGACTTTCGAGATACCTTATGATACATCGTTCCCTAATACCACAGAAAATCTCTCCCATTTAAAGCGCATTTTTGAGGAAGAAGAATTAAAAATAAATTCATGCTGTCTTAAGCAGTAATTAGCAAGCAGCTCCTTTTCTTATCTTTTGGGTACCGAAAGACATAGTGTCCAAAACAACATGACATCATGATAGAATTAATGTCGTCATATGTAAGATATCACAGGAGAACTCGTGTTTGGCTTAGAATAATGCAATTTTGCCCAGTATACTGATTTTAATCAATATTAATTATTATATAAATTAACTCTTGATATTCGGAAAAGATACAAATATGAGAGTTTTGTGATAATGCGTTAAGGATATCAAAATATTTTCATAAAAAATCTTAAGTAAGTCCTTTTAGGCTTAAATTGCTTAACGAATCTGTCCGAATATAACTCGACCAGTTTTTAATCTCTTGGAAAAACCGAAACTCCCACCCGATCTCTGATTTAATTTAAAATAATAAAAAAGCGCCACCTGTCGAAAAAAAGGTCAGCCACTACGAGTTCAACAACACCCGCTGGGATTTGTTTTATCAGCACCTCGGCTATTCGGCTTGAATCCCAAACGTCGATCGGCGCCATGAATGAATCGCACGTAGTAAAAAAACAAAAAAAAAGGCCCGCGAGTTGACAAGTTTATGAATGAAAAGCATGTATCCTTTTACCATGAATGAATGAAGTGTGCGCGGCCTTGCGTGGGTACTTTGTATATGGGTCAGCAAATCGCGCAGGTAATTGCATTACGAAAAGGGAAAAGAGAAAAAAAAAACCCGTCGCGACGCTTTTGCGGCACATTGTGCGAGATTGGCTAACGACACAATCTCATTGACAAGATTAGTGCTGATTGAATGTGATCAAGTGCAATGGATTTTTAAAAGCACAGTCTGATTATTGTTGCGTCAGTTTTATCTTACTGGGTTAATAACGTTTAATGTCGATTGATTTAATTTTTTGGGGTATATTTTTCTTAAATGTGTTATCAATATGTTAGGCCCCTTTTAGGCTAGCTAAACTCCAACCTCCCACACACACATATTTATGTATGTCACGAACAGATGTCCTTATAGGTTTGGTTTGTCGCTCTACGGCCATTTTGTGCACACGAGGGCTAAACAGACCGGGACCTATGGTTTAAAGTGGATTTCGAACCACTACAAACATTCATGGCACCGACGGGACTCGAACCCGAAACTTGTAGTACCGAGCGCCAGAGTTCCTGGTAGGTGTTGAAGATCCTGTATATGCATGTCGTATGGGATAAAACCTCGAAAACTCTCATCAGACTGAAAATAAGTGACGCTTACAAACGATGTCGTGATCGATAACGGATGTCCTCTTTTCTGAAAATAGTGACTGCAACTCTCTCTGCCAGGGGATTCGGATCTGAATTTTCCTACCAGTTTTGCTATCACTCGAAATTTTTTTTTTTTTTTTTTTTTTTACAAATTAATGAAACATTTGGCTACCATATCAAATGAGCTTTATTTACAATTGAATAAGCAAAGGCGGGTTTTTAATAATAAAGACGGGTTTTTCAAGTATAATCTTAAACTCTATATCTCGTTTAAGAGGAATCCACGCCTTGCACAGAATGTGTATTCTAGTATAGTAGATTCCTGCTGATGTGGATTTGAAATTTAATTAAATCGCAAAATCTTTGGCTAAGAATGCCAGAAGTGTGGATCAGACTGCCATTCCTACTTCTCTAGCAGATGTAATTACCTTGGCAAAATCTAAACTTATAGTAATTCCTTCTAAGATTAAAACTAAATACCAAATGACAGAACTAAATGTCGGCTGAAAAACATCCACTACTCGCACAAGGATTAAGGATGAAACATCACAAAATTAAGAAAATGTCTGCTGATGGCGTTTGAAAAATACCAAACATGGGGCAACTGCCCCGATGTTGAGCTCACTGATCATCCTGTCTTTCATTGCCCAGATGTTGTATTGCCTGGATCATCCCTCGGAAGAGGATTTATACTCCGAACTTGATTTTCTTGTAATCTTCAGGGGATACTACAGCAAAAACAATAAGCAAAGGCAAAACGAAAACAACAAGCTTACCATACACAGAATAAACGCGATAAAATCAAAAGGTCGGAGTTCTAAATGGTTTGGCTCGAAAATTAGGAGAAGAGCGATTTTCCCAAGCGCCGCACTTTAGGGGATTTTTTCAGGGCTTTGCAGCTTTCTTTATAGTGAACCCCTGGTTAACGTTGAATCTGGTACATATCTACCATTTTAGTGGCAAATCGTGTCTAAAATGATAAGTCTTGGAAAAACAACAATGAGTGTGGGTATTAATATGGTCGTATTAATATATATCGTTGTGTACATTAAAACGGGGGCAGATGACCTAGGGCTGAGGGGATCGCTGACACAGGTTTCGGTTGCGAATCTAGGCTGTGCCATGGATGTTTGCAATAGTTCAGAATTTTTTTTTTTAAACAGTAGGTCCCGGTCTAATATGACTGTAGAAAGTAGGCGCTGACATTCCTATCCTGTAAAAAGAAAACATCTGCTGTCTCGAAATCTGCCAGTAGGCAGTCGGCCTTGGCCTACCATGAGATTGTTGCGCCAATGAAAAAGATATTAAAATGATTATGAGTATTAACATGTTTCCCTACATTAATATGGGTATGAATATTATGGTTATGTTAATTGATATGGATGAATCCAATCTGCGACCTCCATGAGTTCAAAATAATATTCAATTTCTTGTATAAAAAATATCATTAAATCTATATTTAATAAGCTTATTTTTACTCGTCATTAAATAAGTATTTTGTGTGCTATTGGAAGCAGAGTTCAAAATTGTACATATAACAGCGGTTCAGCCTTTTTATTTATTTAGAATTAGAAAATATATACATATACAAGGCCAATACCTATACAAGCAGAAAAAAAACATTTAACCTCAATGATTTTTAAGCAGGAAGACCATTTTTTACTTAATAGTAATGAAAATAAATTGTACATTAACATTTTATTTGTTTTTTTATTTATTTTTGCGCTATTTTTCCTCGTGCTGAAGTTCAATAAACCTGGCAATGTTTGTTTTCCTCAAAGGCATTCTTTTCTTTGTAAGGCGAACAAAGTTTTTTTTCCAGGGTGAAAATAATTTTATTCTTCGAAACAATGAAAAGGAAGAGGAACACCAGATTTTAATTAAGGTTTCATTACGCGTTTTAAATCTATTTTCCCATGGAACAGGATGTATAGTTTCCTGACCCATTCACAGACTATCTATTTAAAACTTCATATTTCGCACGTGTAAAATTAAATCACCTTAAGTATAAGAGAATTACTGTAAAAATGAGAGGCGAATTTTAATTATTATAAATTTAAAATACTTAAAAATTATACTTTGATTCTGCGCTTGATTGAACAGTGTGTTGGCTTTCTGAACAAAAGTGGAAATTGTTAAAAATACTTGATAAATGACCCCTAATAGAAAGCATTAATGTGCATGTAGGAAAGGAGCAAGGTAAATAAGTTTTTTTACGTAAATCAGAAAATTCTATTTCGAAATTCAAGAAGTGGGGAAGAAGGTTTGGCACTTATATATGAGTTTTCGTTACAAATTGAGGTGGTAAAAACTGGTAGCAAAGAAGGAGTTCTCCCAAAATGGTGCAAATGAGTAAACTGAGTAATGCTGAATCTGCTATATTCCTGCCTTTTTGCCACCTATCATCAAAATTTACCTTTTATCCACCCATCATTAGAATTTAAAAACAAAACGCTTTATTTGGTATACAATTCATCAAAATGTTAGTATTTAAAAATTAAGTGCTTTAATTGGTATACAATTTCAAATTTGGTATACAATACATTAAAATTTTAGTATTTAAAAATAAAGGGCTTTATTTCATATACAGTTTCCAATTTGGTATACAATGCATCAAAATGTTAGTATTTAAAAATAAAGTTCTTTAATTGGTATACAATACATTAAAATTTTAGTATTTAAAAATAAAAAGCTTTACTTGATATACAATTTCCAGTTTGGTATACAATGCATCAAAATGTTAGTATTAAAAAACAAAACGCTTTATTTGGTATACAATTCCCAATTTTGTACTCAATTCATCAAAATGTTAGTATTTAAAAATAAAATGCTTTATTTGGTGTACAATACATCAAAATGTTAGTATTTTAAAATAAATCGTCTTTATTTGGTGTACAATTTTCAATTTTGTACTCAATTCATCAAAATGTTAGTATTTAAAAATAAAATGCTTTTATTTGATATACAATTTTTAATTTGTATACAATTCAACAAAATGTTAATATTTAAATATAAAACGCTTTATTTGGTATACATTTTCCAATTTTAATTATAAATCTATAATTTATATTGTGTCCTTTCGTATTTGTTCTTCTTTTTATGTATTTATTCGACGTTATTATTTTTATGGTATTATTTGATTTTAATTTGTATTTTGCAAGCATCGTGGAATACTTGAGGGAGGCGATAGTTTTGAGCTTCAAATTAAAAAATACAATAAATAGTCATAATAATAATGGGACCAGATAGCCGAGTGACTAGAACTCTGGTACTCGTTGCCACAAGCTTCGGATTCGAAACCAGGCGATACCATAGAACCTCGTAGTGGTTCGGAATTCACTTTAATCCGTAGGTCCCGATATAATATGAATGTTGGGCGTAGGACTGATAACCCTACCTTGTAAAATGAAATATATTTTTTGTTTTAGAATTCGCCAATAGGCAGACGGCTTGACCAACTAAAGATCTGTTGCGCCATTGAAGAAGAATTACTTTCACAATACGCTTACACAGGATTGTTTTTTTTTTTTTTCTCTTTTCTTTTCTATTTGAGTTAAATCAAATTTCCAAATATAATTTTAGAAATAATTTTCTAAAAATGCACTAAATTTAAAAAAAAAAAAAAAAAAAAAAAAAAAAAAAAGTTCTTAAAATAAATTTTACATTCCATAAATGACAAATATTATATTTTTAAAAAAATAAAAATTGTTTATTTTTAATTATTTTTTGTTGTATGTCATATTAGAGAGTTTTTACATACCGTACGTTAGTTACCGTAGGATGTCCGTTAACTTTTTCTCCCTAGCGCGCCTGCTCATAGGAAAATGAACATGCGCGCTAGGTAGAAAAAGCTAACGGACGTCCTACGGTAACTAACGTACGGTATGCAAAAACTCTCTATTAATTAGTTCATTTAACATCAATTTTTTTGTAATCTAATAGTGTGAACATTATCATTTTCATATTCCTTTTATTCATTTACAGTAAATCTTGTCGATCTCTGATTTTCAATACGCAATTTGGCAAGCATGTGCAATCTTATTTTTTTTACAGTTAATTTGTCCAACGATGGAATTTTATTCATGTGTTTGCAGAGCGTCGTCCGTGTTGCCATAGCAACGCCAACAATTTAAAGAATAACCACCCATTGAAACTGAAGTCAAAGAAAGTCCCAATTTCAAAAGCAACTCGCTGCGGGAGATTTCCAGATATGAAAGAGAGGAAAAGTCAAAGACTCCATCGAGAAATAAAGAACGGAGAATCGGATGATCTTGTGACATCAGCAGACAGTAAAAGCACGGCTCTAGTAAAGAAGAAGATAAAGCGCCTTTAACTTACGAGAAGTTGAATTGTTGAAAAAATAGTCCGAATAGTCCGGAAATCGCCCGATTTTTTAATTGTGGAAAAAATAGTCCGGAAATCGCCCGATTTTTTCAGTGAAGAAAAAATACTAAATATTCTGAGCTAACATACCTCATAAGTTTTTACAAAGTATGATGTAATTTTTGGCATCTGGTTGATATCAAACTTTGTAATTTTGCAAAATTCACCATTCTTTTATTTTCAATTAATTAATTATATTGGGCCTTATGGCCCAGTGACTAGCGCTCTGGCACTCGGTGCTGCAAGTTTTGGGTTCGTATCCCGGCGGTGCCATAGATGTTTATAGTGATTCGGAATCCACTTTAAGCCGTAGGTCCCGATCTAATATGGCTGTTGGGCGTAGGGCTTACAACCCTATCCCATAAAAAATCGGCTTATTTTTAAATTTTAATTAATCGAAACACATTTTTTTATAAAAAGTTAACATCAAGGATTTCGTCAATTACACAATGTGTTAATATCGCCAAGAGTTTGTTGTATCGATAAATTAAAACAAAATTAAAAAAACTTCAAAGCTATTATGGTAATTCTTTTTTATTGACGCAACAGTACCATGCTGGGCCAAGGATGATCTAGCAGATTTCGAGACAGGTGGTGTTTTACTTTTTACATGATAGCGCTTTGGGGCTCTGTACTACAGATTTGGTTCTGGTTCGAATCTCGGCGGTGGTCGGAATCCTGGTCTCATATGACCGTAGAGCGTCATAGAGCTTAATCAGACTTCTCATCCACATAACTCCCAAACTGTATAGGGTCAGCTCAGTTTTAGGCACAATGATGTGGTGTGGTGTGGTGTGGCGTAGTTATAGTAGTAGCCATATTAGACCGGGAGCTACGGTTTAAAGTGGATTACGAACCACTACAAATATCCATGGCACAAGCAGAACTCGAACCCAAAATTTGTGGTACCAAGTGCCAGTCACTTATCCATCAGACACCATTATCGTATTCAACGATTCAAAATAATCAAAAGCCTGTGACGTAATTTTTACTTGTCGAAGAAAGCAGGACATTGGCTTTTAACTTCAAAAACACTGCTTTAAAATAGATGCCAGTGAAAAAAAAAAAAAAAAAAAAAACCTAAAAATGATAATTACCGAATATTAAAGAATTCAACTAAAAGAAATCTGACGATGTAAAATAAAAATCAGAAGCAATGAATATTATATCCAGACGCGTCGAATATATGATTACAACGCGGACCATCAGACAGATGGTATCTGTGAAAATAACGTATCGTTGGAATATTAACAAAAGCTCGAATAACGACATAAATCAATCGGTCGGGACTTCCCCGGGCCCCGAGTGATGTGGAAGGGATGTTTAGAAAAATATGTCATACAACATCCATCACGAGATGTCAAAATGCATCCCATCGTACCCGAAGTCCACTTCCACCAGCCACTTCAACAGCTTTTCCTTCTTGGAACATCACTGTGATGGCGCTTTTTATTTTGTTCGCAGAGCGGACGACACCCTGCTCATTAAAGGCGTGGACACCACGATCGTGTGATTAAACGGCGCTCCACCCTGCTGGGCCCTATCCATCCCCAGAAACAGACAGCACGAGGGGTGGGGGGAGAAGACCGTGAAGAAGACGAATGAAATAAAAAATCAAAGGATTAAAGTGATGGAAGGAGAATTCATGCACTGGATGGTTAACACAGCTGAAAAGGATGAGGCTCTTTACATTGGAATGTAAATAAGTCCGTTTTATGAATTGGTACACTGTAGTAGGTTCGGTTTGGTCTAGCTTATCGCTCTACGGTCATTTTGTGCACCCTTTGGGCTAAATAGATCGGGACCTACAATTTAACGTGGATTTCGAACCACTCATAAACATCCATGCCACAGCCAAAATTCAAATCCGAAGTCTGTGGTACCAAAGGGCAAAGCGTTAGCTAATTGCCCATCAGGCCTCTCTTCATTTCAAGGCGTTCGGTTTTATCATTCAAGCAATATGTTAATGTTCCCAAGAGTTTATACTATTACTAAATTAAAACGAAATTAAATAAAACATCGAAGCTATTAGGATAGTTCTTCATTGCCGCAACATCCACATGGTGGGCCAAAGCCGTCTGCCTTCTGGCATATTTTGAAACACGAGATTTTTCTTTTTACGGGATACGGGTGTCAGCCATACGCTCTACAGTCATATTAGGCCAGGACCGACGGTTTAAAGTAGATTCAAACCTCTACAAACATCTACGGTACTCGACCCCAGAAACTGAAAGCAATGACAACAATGAACACTCCGAGCATTCCATCTCGAGTCCTC
>BPLQ01014675.1:0-172305 GCA_021605075.1 Caerostris darwini
AATGTAATTTTAATAATCATTTCACTGTTTTTGGAAAAAAATCGTTTGGAGAGAGAAAAAGTTTTTGAAAAAGAACATAAAATTGTTCAAACATACACGAAAATCCAACCTCTTAAAATTTATTTAAAAAAATATTATAAATAAAGAACATAAGAATCAAACAGTACACGAAAATCCAACCTCTTTAAAGCAAACTTTAAATATAAACCTATAGGTAGCGAATAAAATATTATTTAAATACGAATCTTCAATGTAATTTTAATAATCATTTCACTGTTTTTGGAAAAAAATCGTTTGGAGAGAAGAAAATCTTTTGGAAATAGAACATAAGAATTATTCAAACAATACACGTAATCCTCTGTCATAAAATTTATTAAAAAATTATTATAAATAAAACAGCGATTTTAAATGTAACCGTATAGGTAGAGAATAAATTTTTATTTAAATATGAATCTCAATGTTATTTTTATAAACATTTCACTGTTATTTTCATAATTATTTTATATACTAATTAAATAATAAATTGATCAATTAATTTTCTCTAAAAGCAATTCGAAATTCTTATATGTTTTTAAAATGCTTAATAATTTGAAAATAATCTCTTATTTAAAATTGAGTCTAAAAAAAAAATTTAAGTTCTTTAAATTTATTTTACTAACAATATTCTGTTCAATGTAAACTAGGATTTCCGTAAATTGTTTGATATGTATTGCAAAAATTGAACAGCAATGACATAATTTTTTTCCTTTAATCATAGGTAATTTGCTTTATAAATAATAATTAATTAATTTACTTAATTAATTAAAATATTAATAAATTATTTTAATTATACTATTTTATACAATAAAATTTTATTATAATATAAATTTTAAATTCTACAATTTATAGATCAGGCATAGTCATATACTTTAAAATGTATTTATAAAGTATGGTAAACTAAAATAGCTTTTATTTTATTTCATTTTTTGTTAAAAAGTTGTTCAAATCCATAAAAATAAAAATATAATCTAAAAAATATTGTTGGAATTCTATCAAACAATTTATAAAGTATTACATTTGGTTATGGGTGCCTTTATGAATGTTGTCCATGGTAGCAATTAATTGACAAAAGTTTGACTTGACTTGACTAGGTGATTTGCGGTTTATGCTCGTTGATGCTGCTTTATATCAAAAGTTTGGTTAATTATTTAATATTAGTAATTCGTAAAAGCTTAGTTAAATGATCAGTGAAAACAATGGCTTTTTTAAATAAAAATTAAATAGCTCTTTCAAATAAATAAATTATACTTTTTAATATTCGTTCCTGAAATATGTCTTCCAAATTTGGTTGTACTGGTCACCCATGTTGTGGATAATTATTGTTGGACTAAGTAAAATTGTTGAAAATTTATAGTGGGATGTGTTAATTTAAAAGCTAAACTAAAAGTCACAATGTTACATTGTAACATAAGAAAATATATTAGAAAATCCATGAAAATTTGCTTATATTATTTCTGTTGTATGCATGTATTATTACAAGAAATAGAAAAGAATTTATTTTAATACACAATATTGTATTAAGGGGCCTGATGGTCAAGTGACTAGAGCTCTGGCACTCGGTGCTACAGGCTTCGTGTTCGAGTCCCGGCTATGCCATGGATGTCTGTAGTGGTTCAGAATCCACTTTAAACCGTAGATCCCGGTATAATATAACTGTTGGGCGTAGGGCCGACAATATTACCTCTTAAAAAGAAAACATCTCTAGTCTCAAAATCTGCTAGTAGCCGGACTACCTTGGCTCACCATGAGGCTGTTGCGCCAATAATGATGATGAACATTGTATTGATTTAATAATTATTTTGATATTAAATCAATACCTTAGTCTTAATAATCAATCGGCCTTAGTCGTTTTCTCAATCCCTTCCATTGCGGCCTGAAGGCCAATGGGCTAGTGCAATAGCTTTTGGTACCACAGGCTTCAGGTTTGAATCCTGGTGGTGGAATGGATGTGTGTTAGTGGTTCGGAAAACACGTTAAACTGTAGATCCCGGTCTAATTAGCTTGAGGTGCGCAAAAAATGACCGCAGAGAGACAAACCAATCAGTCACTTCCTTCAGAAATGAGAAAACTCAATAGCGATTCCTAATAGAGTGTATAAAAACTTCTCATCAACTGCATGGTGGTAAGTTACCAATCTTTCTACTATACTACAATCAAAGTTGAGGCAGATAGCCGCCTATTGCGGTAATTGAGAGAAATATAAGGTTATCTGATCAACTACAAAAGAAAGAAGAGGAAAAACAACAACAACAATGCAATATTCCGATTGGCTTGTCGTTTGAAGCAAGTATAAAATTAATTCATTTACCAAACGATAAAAAATTGCACGATTCAAAATATTTCTTTGTTGTATATCGTCTAAAAAAAGTAAAGAACATTATCTATCTTCTAGGCACATTAGAAGAAGTTTAATAGACCGTTTTTATAAAATTTATTTTGAAAGTTTATAGGTAAAATTACATTCACAGATTATGCCTATTGGTAAGTTGTAATGATTCAACTAAATTTTCGACAAAAAACGTTACTAATGAAATCCATCGGTACTTTTATTTTTTGAAAATATGATTAGCATTCTGTGAAGGCGGATATCAAGTTTATCAAACTTTTCCAAAGTTTTTAGATTGAAATTGAACTTTTGAAAATCTTTAATCTAATTAGATTGGTTTGGTTTGTCGCTCTACGAGTCATTTTGTGTACACTTTAGGTTAATTAAACCGGGATCAACAGTTTAACTGGTATTCCGAACCACTAACAAAACATCCATGCCCCAGCCAGGATTCGAATCTGAAGCCTGTGGTACCAATGACCAGAGCGCTAGTCAACTGGCCATTAGGTTGCTTAACCTAATTAGAAAAATGGATGCAATTTTTTTTTTGTTTGAATTGAGCTTGATATAAATTAATCTCGTATTAAAACAAAGGCATGGTGATAAAATTGAGCATTAAATTGTCTTGTGGTATTAAAGTGTTTAAATGTTTACTAACTAGATGACTTGTCAACTAGATGAACGAGATACTTAACCAAAGTGGGATAAAGCAGCATTAGCGGACGTAAATCTCAAAATCCCAAGTCAAGGCAAATCGGATTTCTTTCCCAAAAACTTTTTTTTTCTCCCAATATCAATTAAATTAATTAGAAATCACTTCACTGTAGGTCTATGACTTAGTTATTACATAAGTAAAAAAAAATTAAAACGCCATATTTTTTTTAAAAGAAATTTTCGAAATTGCTTTGGATCAAGACTATGGAATTTTTTTATAATGTTTATTGTTGAAACTACAACTTTTATAACATGTTCAAATTCGTGTTTTTTAGATCATAGACTATTCTGACGGATTATCCTATTAACTTTTAAGTGGATTGCTATTGCCTAGACCGGGACCTACAGTTAAACGTCAATTCCGAACCAATAACAAAATCCATGCCATAGCCAGAATTAGTTAGTTAGATTAAGGTATACTATATAATTTAACGTTGCATTTACTATAATAGTATGCAAAAATTCTTTACTTTACTTTAGTTTAATAGGATGCAAAGATGGGATACCAATAAAAGGGTATTCTAATTTATCATGAATAGATATGAATAATAAAGTATTTTTTACAAAAAATAAAAGGAAGTTTTTAGTGAAAAGCCAAACAAACACAGATACAATGAATGCAGATTTCTTCGAAAATTTATGTAAATGACAACTGTTCTAAACATTAGCTAACATCCATTTATTCATTTATATTACATCCACAACACACTACTGTTTATAAAGTTACTAAACCTTTCACAACAACTATTAATTAATTATTGTTTTACTGCAATTCGACAAACTTTTGTGTGACAATTTCAGAACTTTCCGTAACATATGACACAAACAAAAAATTCCTCAATATTTCATTAAAAAAAACCCGACAGTTTCCTAGAAACTTTATTTTTATTTTTATTGATGTTTCCATCAGACAATTTTCCTCTCCTTCCATTGTCTGCTGCTGAAAAAAAGTTCTATCCCACTTTTTTCCTGCACTCTGACTTTCCCCATGAACGACCTCTCGGGCGCCAAGCTCGCCAAGGCCATGCTTTAACTGCAACCCTCCTCTCCTGGGTGGGTTTTCTTTGTAGGCTATCGGACAGAAGCGGGAAAGATGCCTCGCAGGGGCCTGGACGCTCTTGTGTTCCCCGGAAAATACCTGGTGGACAAGATCGCCGGACTCAAGAAGCAACAGCAAGAGCAGAGTCGGAGGAAGGTGACGGAACGAGAATTGGCCCATTTGCACCATAAGATCGTAAGTGACACAATTCTTATTTCGGTAGAAAAGTTACTACTTTTTGTTTGACTTGGTTGGCAACTGGGGTGAAAGGGCAGACGATTTCTAAAGAGCAAAGAATTTAGAACTTCTTATTTATTGGAACTTTTTCTATTTGTATTACTTCATTATTAAATTATATCTGTGATTAATCTTTTCACTGTTTTTATCTTAAAATTTTTTAATATTATTAATAAAAATTAAAAGTTTGAGATAAAAAAACTTTTAATTTTTATTAATAATATTAAAATTTTTTAAGATGTTACATTTAGATATTTTAAGAACAAAATATTTATTCAAATAGTGCTTTATTTAAAATATGGAACTTTTTCTGTTTGTATTACAATTTTCAAAAGAATTTAGAAAGCTTTATTTAAAATGTTTGAAATTAAATCAAATATCTGATTAATTTTTGTAAGGTTTTTAACCTCAAACTTTAAATTTTTATTAATAATATTTATAGAATTGTAAATAGCCATTAAAAAAGAAACATTTACATTTAGGTGTTTTATCCCTATGTCATCTCTGAGTAAAAAATTTATTCAAACAGTGATTTTATAACAAAATATCAGTAGAAATATTAATAGAAAAGTCATTATTTGTTTGACTTGGTTGGCATTGGGTTGAAAGGGCAAACGATTTCTAAAGAGCAAATACTTCAGAATGTGTTATTTATTGGAACTTTTTTTACTTGTATTATTTCATTATTAAATGAGATCTCCGATAAATTTCTGCAATGTTTTTACCTCAAGCTTTTAATTTTTAATAATATTAAAAACTATAAATGGCCATTAAAAAAATTTACATGTAGATATTTTATCCTTATGTCATCTCTGTGTAAAATATTTAATCGAATAGTGATTTTATAACAAAATATCAACATTGTTTACCAGTCTATTTAATTGATTTTCAAAGTATAGGTTAAATAGGTTTTCATTGCTGCCAATTGACATTTTTTAAAACAAAATATAAAAAGGTAACTTTTATTTCTCTCAAATTTTGTTTAATTTTTTTTTTCTTGTACTAAGTAGAAACTGTCAAACCATTTTGATTAATTTTAGATTTTATGATATTTATTAGTGTCTTTCAATTTTTTAAATTTCTATAGTATTGATTTAACTTTATTAATAAATAAATTTTATATATATTATATTTTATATATATTTTCATTTTTGCATATTTTATGTATGATATTTTTACATAAGAATTGATAATTTATTTATTTAATGAAATTAATATTTTTTTAACACACGTCTCTAATTCTTTGTGCGTAAAACGATCCAATTAGTTTAATGAATAAGCACATTAGCATTATTTAATAATATTTTATAATTTATTAATAATTTATTTAATAAGTGCATTAGCAATTATTCATTTATTAACCATAAAGAAGACTACGTTTTAAATATTTTAAACTTGTTTTTTAACATTGTTTATAAATTTGATATTTTAAAATTAACTTTCATGTTTGCTGAAATTAACTTAAAAATTTTGTGTGATTAAATTATAATCTAATAAATTTATTTTCTAATTTTTGCCGGCACTTAAGAAATTAAGTAAAAAACAAAATATTTATTAAAAAAGGTATTTCTAAATAGCACTAAAAATATATTTCTAAATAGCACTAAACTTTTTCATCACTTCTAATTTTATTTCAGTTTTGAATTTATAATTATTTAATAATTATAAGATGCTTATTATTTATTTAATCCTATATCAGAATTTTTATAGTGTTAAAAAGTAAAAAGAAAGATTCTAAATGTGGTTTAGAACTGAAATATTTGTAGAAATAAAAAGCCACACTTTTCGTTATTAACCTTAATCTACATATTAGTACTAAATGCCTTGAATAAGTTACAGGTGTTTAATTTGTAATCTTGTTTACATCTTCTACACTGAACATTTATATTGAGAATTAACTGAGCTATTTATTTTATATAACCCTATAAAAGACAATATATGTTTTTATTCAACTTTTTCTTATTATTCTAAAAAGAGGATTACAAAGCAAGTTGAAAACCGGTATTTCGAAAACGCAGCAATAGAATTAAATAAATTTCGTAGATTTTAGAAAATAATGAGAATATTACACAACAATGATTTTTTAAAAAAATTTCTGGTTAATTTGGTTGGCGTGAGTGCTGAATGAAAGTATATTATGTAACACCGGATTTCCCTTTACTTATTTTTTTCGAATTTTGAGGCAATTATCTGCAGACAGGAAATTTAAGTTGAAGAATTTTATGGAAATTGACAATGCATTTGTTGTCACGCTTTTATATTGCAATTTAGAAAGTTTATTATATTTTTATTTTGGTGGCATTCTTCTTCAATGGCGCAACAGTCCATAGTGGACCAAGGCCGTCTGCCTGCTGGCAGATTTTGAGACAGGAAATGTTTTTCTTTTTACGAGGTAGGGTTGTCAGTCCTACGTCCAACTTTCTACTGTCATATTAGACCAGGACCTATGGTTTAAAGTGGAATCAGAACTATTACAGCGGCCTGATGGCCCATTGGCCAGCGCTCTGGCCTTTGGTACCACAGGCTTCAGGTTCGAATCCTGGCGGTGGCATGGATGTTTGTTAATGGTTCGGAATTCACGTTAAACTGTAGGTTCCGGTCTAAATAGGCCAAAGTGTGCACAAAATGACCGTAGAGCGACATTCCAAACCAAACCAAACCACTACAAACAATCATAGCAACGCAAGGATTCGAACCCGAAACCTGTGGCACAGACCGCCAGAGAGCTAGTCACTCTGCCTTTGATGATATTACTTTTATTACATTTTTCCACAAAAGTATTAGTTGAATTGGAAAGAAAATATATAATAACTATATATACTATAAATAATAAATAAATGCTATACACTATAAATATAACACTATAAATATAAATAATATGTACACTATAAATATATCAATAATCAAAACAAAATATGGCTGACCTGATGATGGCTAAAATCATTTGATATGCGCTTTGAATTTAGATTAATGTTAAATAGATATTTTATTTAACTTAATTAATCTTTTAAAAAGACCGATTTCTTCTTACTCATGTAGTGTTATATTTCAGAGGAACAAAAAACAATATTTTTTTTTGCTATTAAAGTATACATTTTGTTGACTTCTAACCATAGAGCCATTAATCCATACAATTTATTGACCATTTTATAATGGGAATATCGCTTTGGTTGGTCAGTGGTTGTTCATGTGTTCTAGAAATTTAAAATGAAAATTTTCAGGCGCGTCATAAGAAAGGGGAAATTCATATCCACTGACAATTCTTTAAACACGATTGAAAGACTTCAAGTCTATAAATTTATATACTTAACGTGCCCCTCGAAAGGAGATCGATCCTTAAAATTAGAAAATGCACCCTCTAATCTATTTTGCATGTAGTATTACAAAAAATATAGCGTTTAGAGTTTTGCTTTCTTTGTGTAAAATCTCAATGTCAAAAAATTAAATTTCAACAAATATGTGTTCATGATTTTATTATTATGATTATTATAAAAAAATTTCTGAAAAAAAACAACCATCAACAAATGTTAACATTTTCAAATGACCATAGAGAGCACACTACTAATTTTTGAACACACTAAGCTAATCAGACCAGGAACTACAGTTCAACGTAGATTTCGAGCCACTAACAAATATCATCTACTTAGGATTCGAACCTGCAGCACCAATGGCCAGAGAGCTAGCCACTTGGTTCCCAGGTTGCCCGAAGTTCTTAAGGATATTCGTTTCATAACGTAGGTGCAGTGTAACAGACCTCATGATACACCTTAGATAACACTGAATCTGCTGTTTATATACTGTTGTAGTGAAATATGATCTTCAATCTGTATTCGAATCCTGGTGGTGGCATGGATGTTTGTTGGTAGTTCGGAATCCACGTTGAAGTATGCATAAAAAGCGTAGCGCGACAAGCCAAACCAAACCAATCAATCTGTATTCATGCAACATATTCAATTTGTTTTCCAGGCGGGGTTTTATGTGTTATTATATTCCACTTAATCAAAATCCATTAAGATTCGTTCTTTATATAGACTTTATATAGATATTTCCTTTAAAAAAAAATCGAATCTTAACTTTTTTAAATAGCCGTTTGAATGAATTGACTGTTTGAGGTTTTATAATTTAAGGAAGAAATAAAAATTTTTGTTAGGGAATTTCGTATTCTTTAACAATTATTTTTCTTTTACGAATTTGATCTAAAAAAATCTCTTCTTTTATTGATTTTAATTTTATAATTTAAATATTTCAAATACTTGTTCTACTATACATTTTATTAAAAAAGTATGCGTTATGTATATAACCCTTTTCATAAAATGTAAGCTTTTATTAGTTCATTACATTTTTAATTCTCTAAAAGCTGATAATTATGATTTATTATTTTTGAGAATTTGAGTATTTTAGATCAGAGATATTTAGTTATATAGTCATTTAACTATATGCATATATATAGTTATTGGATGTTTGCATTAAAACTTCGATGCTTAATATAAGAGGAAGGAAACACCATTTGAAATGTATGAAATTGGTCTGAGTTACAAAATGGGGCTGGTTTAAAAGAAAAAAATACTTGTTGCAAATTAAGAACATCAAAGATTATTTGAATTTGAAATTTTTTTGATATATGATTGCGTAACTCTGAATAAAGGCATTTCAACTCATTTGAATGCATGACTTTAATTTATTAAAATACATATTACCTTTTATTATTAAATATACATATTATTTTTGCACGAATTAATTTCAAAACAGTATAATTATGATAAATTAAAGAAGAGAAAAAATAATAAAAGAAATTAATTTCTTTTTTCAACTTTTTTAAAGAATATAAAAAAAAAAAAAAAAAAAAATCATGCATCATATAATATCGAGAAAGGTCTACAAGAAAATGCCATTTGCATATTTTAAATGATGATATTTTTCTCAATGGTCAAAATATTATTTTATCTTTTTAAATAATAAGAAAATTTACGATTTTCGCCAAACTTTTCTTTTAACACTTGTTACTTTTGTTTTGAACCCTTTCAATTTGTATTATATTATAATTTTAAATTCGGCATATATATAAATAAAAATATTATTATTATGTTAATTTCAAACAGAATTTACTATGTTGTTTAAAATTTAGTTGTAATGTGTTGTCGCAATGAGACTGATTTTCTAAGTTCAATTTATTTCTGCCTTTTTAATTAAAAATTATATGAATTTGTAAAACAATTTATTGTTCAAACATTTTAAAATATAAGCGATCTTTTTTTAGACGACTGTAGATATTACTTGTAAAATTTAAACGACTTATCGATCAAACGCTTTAAAATATAAGCGATTTTTTTAGATGACTGTAGATTTACACTGTAGATATTACTTGTAGATTTTGAAAAACAATTGATCTATCAAACGCTTTAAAATATATGCGATTTTATTTTAGATGACTGTAGATATTACTTGTAGATTTTGAAAAGCGATTTATCGATCAGACGCTTTAAAATATAAGCAACCTTTTTTTTTTTTTTAGATTTATACTGTAGATATAGATTTATTTGTTGATTTATACTGTAGACTCTGGCATAAGGTGTATTTAAAGCATCAAATTTTACAGATCTACTCATTTTTATCCTTTGAATTGGAAAAAAATAAGCTCTGTTAGAGAAATTTTTAATTTCTTTTTACGTTAATTGTTCGTTATTGATAGCCAAACATGAAAATAAAATTCTGAACTTCAGAAAACTTTTAAACAGGGATATTATTGTAGACCAAAAGGAAAACTTCATATAAATTTACATTAAGAAGTGCTTAAGTTGCATTCTACTACATTATTGAAAATACTTTTCTTGTTGTACATCAATTACTGAAGAAATAGCATGTTTGTGTCAAGTCGCAGTAGATGCATCTCAAAACATTGATATCCATCTAAAAACTTTATTCCATTCAGAAACAAAGAAGTCAAAGGACAAAAGTTTACCAAGAAAAAAATATTAAAATTCTGAACTTTAGGAAACTTTAAAACAGGGAAATTATTTTAGACCAAAAGGAAAAGTTCATGTAACTTTATATTAAGAAGTGTTTAAGTTACATTTTACTGTCAATTGTATTGAAAAAATTTTTCTTTTTGTGTATCGATTACTGCAGGAGAACGCATGTTTGTGTCAAGTCGCAGAGCATGCAACTCAAAACTTTATCCCATTCAGAAACCGACAAAACAAAGAGTTAGCCTAAGCACAGAAGTTTACCGAGAATAAAATAATAAAATTCTGAACTTTAGAGAACTTTAAAACAGGATTATTAATCTAGACAAAATTAAAAAGTTCATATATATTTACATTTAAGAAATGCTTAAGTTACATTATCGAAAAGACTTTTCTTTTTGTGTATCGATTACTGCAGAAAACGCATATTTGTGTCAAGTATGCAGAAGAAGTTTTGTTTCCAGAACATGCATCTCAAAACATTGATTCTAACCATCCAAGAACTTTAACCCATTCAGAAACTGACAGAACAAAGAGCAAGTCAAAGCGCAAAAGTTTACCGAGAATAAAATAATAATGTTCTGAACTTTAGAAAACTTAAAAATTTTAAAACAGGGATATTATTGTAGATCAAAAGGAAAACTTCATATATCATTATATTAAGAAGTGCTTAAGTTACATTATTGGAAAGACTTTTTGTGTATCGATTACTGCAGAAAACGCATGTTTGTGTCAAGTATGCAGAAGAAGTTTTGTTTGCAGAAGATGCATCTCAAAACATTGATTCTACCCATCTAAGAACTCTATCCCATCCAGAAACAGACAGAACAAAGAGCAAAAGTTTACCGAGAATAAAATAATAATAAAAAAAAAAAATAGAACACGAGAATAGAATTAAAAAAAAAACTATTCGAAGGTTGTTGGAGGGCGGGGAATCCGCCAAGCTCAGGAATCTAGCAGAGTTCTAAATCGATAGGAGCACGTACTCCAAGAGTCACGTGGTTCCAAAAATCCTGCGACTTTTTTCCCCTTATTGTGCCCAGAGAAAACGATGATGAACGAATCATCGATGACGATGAGTAATCCATTCGAGAGGGAGAGAAGCAGTGGGTCCCCGCTTTTGTCACGAACGCGGACTAGTCGGACACGGTTACCGTTTCTGTTCCGGTGGGATTTGGGGAGGGTGTGGGGCGCATGGAACGGGTCACGCACGTTCGTTGTTCGAAGACAGAGGTCTTTTTTGTTTGGGAAAAAGGGGGGTTGTACGGTACACTGATTACTGAGCAAATTTATGTCTTTGTCCAACCAGAATGTCAGGATTGTTGACTTAAAGAGAGTGGCTCTTGTTGAACAAGAAGAGCCTTTGATGGGCTTTTTGGGGAGGGGGCTGGGCTGGATGCTGTACCGTTTACTGTTATGGAAGGAATTATCCTCTATTTCAGAATGATTAACTGAGGTGTTACAATATTCAGATGTATACTTGTAGTGTTTTTACTTATCCCACTTGGTAGACGGCAACATCTAGACCAAGTCGAAAAGCCTGTGCCCCGTCCCATGAAAGGAAGGAGGGAGGGAGGGGAAACTTCTGTTTTGATTATTTGGTTTGTCGTTCTACGGTCACTTTGTGAACGCTTTGGGCTAATTAGACAGGAACATACAGTTTAACTTGGGTTCAGAACCACTCACAAACATCCATGCTCCAGCATTCAAACGTGAAACCTGTGGCACCAAAGGCCAGAGCTCTAGCCTACTGGCCATCAGAACACTCTGTTATGATGGAGCACCCGTAGATAGAATCCATTGGCTCCATGACGCTGAAGAAGGAGAACAGTGCCTTCCGGGATGACCTTTAAGAGGAACTACCCCACATTTACGTATCGTATGAAAGAAAATCCGTAAAACTCCCATTAGTACATTTAGTGTTACCATCGTCTTGCCCTACATCAAAAATGGAAACAGAAATGCATTCTGTGACATTTCATAAATGGAAAAAGAACATTTTTGCGCTTGAAGGAAGGAAAATTGGCAAAAGATGAGCATATCCAGTTTGAAGCACATGTCAATGTGCACATTAGTTTATTATCTTTAATTTGGCTTTATAGTAAATGGAGAAAATTATGTATTAGAAAACTTATTGTTGTCGTATCCCCTGAATACAATGGAATCAAACATCATTGTGCTCCTGAATAATATTGGCTATGCTGACTGCCAGCTCGGAGTATAAATATCTTCCGAGGGATGGTCCAGACAATGTATGGCGGCTGGGCAATCAAAGACATGATGAGGAGTAAGATCGACATCAGGGAAATTGCCGCATTTTTGGTATTTTTTAACGCCATCAGCAGAAATTTTCATATTTTTGTGTTGCTTTATCCTTAATCCTGTGCTGCCTGATGGCCAATTGGCTAGTGATCTGGCCTTTGGTACCACAGGCTTCAGGTTCCAATCCTGACGGGGACGTGGATGTTTGTTGGTGGTATGGAATCCACATTAAACTGTAGGTCCCGGTCTAATTAGCCTAAAGTGTGCACAAAATGACCATAGAGCGACAAACCAAACCTTAATCTTTGGCAGAATAGTAATTGTTTTTCTGTCGACATTTAGTTCTGTAATTTATTAGAAAATTATTTTTATCTTATAATTTAAATTATTGTTTTGGTATGGAAAACTTTACGTTTTGGCTATTTTTTTATATTTTCAAAAGTTGTAAGTTTAACTGATAACAAAATCATTTCTATGTCATCTAAAAATATAAAAGACTTCTATAGTTCTCGAACTCATTGTTAATTTATGTGAGATCGGCTACTGGGAAAGAACATTCATCATTCCAATCTTTGCCACGTCTAGATTTATTTTCCAATTCCAGTTAGATAAACAGAGGCCCAGATCGATGTTACATCTGTTACTTTTCAGCATTACGCTTCCGATGTTTAAATATTTATGAGCACGTCGTGTTTAATTAAAGGAACAAAATCATGCTTAATTAACTGCAGTCATTACGAGTGTGTAGCAGATTTTGGTCAATATCTTGGGGGACATTGCGTGACAAAGAAATGCCTTGGTCTCCATTCATCACTGGAAGGGTATTAAAAGAATCGATAATCTTTTTTTTATTAAAATATAAAATCAAGAAAATTTCTTTGAAGAAATTTCTGACTGTTCATAGAGCCTGAAGGGCATGGTACTGAATAGTACGCTGGGTTGCAGAATTAAGGTTGTCTGGTTTAAAACTCGACAAATTGCAGTCAAAACAAAAGCTGCATTGTCTGTGCTGGGAATGGACATGGTAATTCCATTAGCATGGAAGTCTTTCCGTTGGGGAGAAGGGTAGGGGTGCTGCACCCTTCCTCCACAGATGCCATCTTTGAGAACAAAAAGAACATATAACCAAACCAAAATTACAAAGGGAGAAGGGACCAAAAATTTTTAACAACTATAACCAAAGGCCTTAAAAACAGTTAAAAACAAGTTAAATGTTCAAAGGATAAAAATTGAAAAAGGTAGAAGCATTATAATAAAAGTCCGTGTGATTAGGACAAATTTTCTCTGGCTCTCCAGTAATGAGTACATAAATTACCATTTAGATTGCAAAGTATAATTTTTGATTGATATATATATATATATACACACGATAACATAGCTTTCAAATACAACTTCAATTCCTATTTACATTTTTTTTTTTATTAAATTACGGTACTTACCTTTTCATGACATTCACACAACATATTTTCCCTAGTATATTACAAACATCTATCCGAATATCATATTTTAGAACCATTTATCTGAGTATATTAACATTTTCTGAGATAGACTCCAGTTACACTATCACAGCCTTCATAGTATTTCCCAAATTGTTTTTCTCTAAATGATTTGGGATGGACCTTATGCCGAGTGACTATTTCTCTGCCTCTCGGTACTACAAGTTACAGGTTCGAATCCCGGTGGTGTCGTGGATTTTTGTATTGGTTCAGAATCCCCTTTAAACGATAGGTACTGGTCAAAATATGACTTCTGCGCGTAGGGCTGACAATCCTACCCCGTAAAAAGAAAACCCATTCTCCTCTCTCTAAATCTGTCAATAGGCAGACGGCCTTGGCTCACCATGGGGCTATTGCGTCAATGAAAAAGGAGAGTTTGGTTTGTCGCTCTACGGTCATCTTGTGCACACTTTAGGCTAAACAGACCGGGACCTACAGTTTAACGTGGATTCCGAACCACCAACAAACATCCATGCCACCGCCAGGATTCGAACATGACGCCTTCGGTACCAACGGCCAGAGCGCTAACCAGTTGGCCATCAGGCCGCTGAAAAAGGAGAAAAAATACCTTGGGATGCTGTTAAAGAAATTTTCCACAGAATTGAAATTTAAATTTAAAATTAAATGAGTTAACAATTAATTAATATAATAGTCCTCATCCATTACGTAAACAATATAATAATAGAGAGTTTTTGCATACCGTATTTCGGACGTCCATTAGCTTTTTATCCCTAGTGCGCATGCTCATAGGAAATTGCGCATGCGTATCTGTAATAATGTTTCCTATGAGCATGCGCGCTAGGGAGAAAAAGCTAGCGGACGTCCGAAATACGGTATGCAAAAACTCTCTAATATCCGTGTTCTTTCCTGAAACTTTTCCAGTAGATGGTAATTTTTATTTAAGAAAATAAGCAATCTATCGGTTGGGAATCTTTTCCTAAAGAGCATCTCCTCCACTCGATAAACTCTTTAAGTAAACTATTTTCCCTTTTAAAAAGGACAAGGTTTATCTCTTTCCGTTTTGGTCCTTGCTTTTTCTTTTTTTTTCCCCTTCCCTGTTCAGCTCGTAAAGTTCAAGATCGCTCGTTTTCCATTTTATGACTTTCTTATGTCCCTCTGGCTTCTGACTCTCCTCTCGACTTCATGGTAGTTCTGATGGTTTAAAGCACGCACATGATGGGTCTTTTGATATCCGACTAATAAATCGATTACAGATGATATTCAAAAAGAAGTCGATTAATTCAAATGAATCGCATCGACATCGTTTTTGGCGTAGTGTACTAGTTAATAATACTTTCGATGAAGAATAAAAAAGGCTAGTAAAAATTTGATTTTCTTTAAAATTCTTCTGCTTAAATATAATAAGTAATATTTGATTTTGTTAAAATGAGTCATATAATTTAGAAGCAAATGAGGCCTGAATGGCCGAGTGGCTAGAGCTCTGGCGCTCGGTACCCCGAGTTTTGGGTTTGAGTCCCGGCTGTGCCATGGATGTGTGTAGTGATTCGGAATCCACTTTAAACCGTAGGTCCAAGTCTAACATGACCGTATAGCTTTGCGGAGGTATTGTTACTCCGCGTCCATAGCTTATCTTCAAGGTACACGCACCTCCTGGGTAGTGCTAAGTGAGCAACGTCTTTGCAGCGCTTGCCTTAAGGCATCAAAGACAATTGTTTAAGTGTTTGAAAAAAAAATTTAAAGCAAATTAAAAGTTGTTGTATTAATTAATTTTATTATTTTCACTTCCTCGTGTGGGTCCGGGTTAGAATAGCCCCACCGTTTTTTTCCTAATGCAGCTGGCAACACAGAGACAGTTATCGTTATACCATAAGGACCATAAGCAAGGGCTGCACTGCTGTTACTCATTTAGCACTACCCAGGGGCCACGTGTAGCTTGAAGATATGCTACGGACGCGAGTAACACTACCCCCACAACGCTCTACGATCTTATTAGACAGGGACCTACAGTTTAAAATGAATTCCGAACCACTACAAACAACCATGGCACCGCCGGGACTTGAACCCAAAACCTGTGGTACCGAGGGCCAGAGCACCATCAGACCCTATAGCCCCACTGTAGCCCATGCATACCGTAAGGGGCGACTAAAATGGGGGCCCAGTGCTAGTTGATATAAGCGGGAGGAAAGTCAGACTTCTCTCTTTGGGTGCCTCATGTTCTTTGTGCTGCAAAGTCAAGGACAAAAAGAAGCTGCATATTTTACTTTTAATCATTCGGGTTCATAGACTTGGTCTAGATGTTGCTGTCGATCAAGTGGGATAAGTAAAATAACAACGTTATTTTCACTATCTTCTTGAAACAAAATCACCTATTATCTTTTAAGAAAATAGGAGACAAATATAGACGGAAAAAATAAATATTTCCGAGTTCAGTTGCTTGTTTAAAGTATTTTTATATTAGATTACAGTTAATTGAAATTCCACCTTTACTCTGAGCTTCTAAAGAGTTTTCTTTTTAAAATGTTTTTCTTCGATAAATGTATTAATAAAACATATTCAAGCATTAAATATTCATTTTTTATAGCTACAATTCTAATATTAATTTTAAATCACATTAAAATCGTTTAAATATATTGTAATAATTTGCAACCAGATCATAATGGATGTCCCAATCAAATAGTTGCCAAACTCCAGGACGACTGCTTCACTTTGCCTACGTCTATAGATACTAGGTGTTTTACTCGATCACAGAATTTAGGAAAACATGATTATATTTATTTACAATGCATTTTTCCAAACAATAATTTTTATGATCAAAATCTTTGAAGTTTTAGACTTGTTTCTGACTGACATCGTGATAACTCAACATTTAAAGGTTTATCGAATTAACCCAACCAGAGTAGAACACTGTCCTTGAATCTTATTTAACTTTCTTCAGTTAAGAAGAAACACTGCAGGGACCTTGTTAATTAAATGGATTATGATGGATCATCATTAGCTCTAATCAATAATGACCTTTTACTTGAATCTCAGATTAATGCAGATTTTTTTTTCTATAAGCAACCTTTACTCAGTCGTATCCCTTAGTAAATTATTTTTACTAAATGATGTCAAATTTCTAACAAAATGACGGCAATAGTGTTACAAAGAAAAAGAAAAAAAAAACTATTCCTGTTCAAAAGTTTAGAAGGAAACTAACTAACCAAACTATTTATACTAATATAATATACTAATATTATACTAATTAAATAATCGGCATGACAATTGGTATCAACATAAAAATAATCATAAATATTGAAAAAAAAAAGGCAAATTAGTAACTGGTATGCATATCAAAAAATAGATGTAGTTTTAAAAATGTAGTTGTTTTTTGACACAAGGTCAGTGTGACTGTGATAGGTACTTTAACGTCCTAGAATGATAGATGCAGCATCACATGCCTTACTGTAGTCGCACTTTGGAATCTGTTACACTATAGTCACAATCTGTCTGTCCCAATAGTGCCTAACACCTTCCAGGAGCAATATACGGAATAAGTTGTTGCACCTTATTCTTCAAGGTGACCAGAAGTATTTTAAGATCTGCAGATTTACCATACCATCCTTACCATAGATACAATTTTTATTTCTTCCTCTCTTGACAGATTTCAAATTGATATCTCTCAGTTAAAAAAAAACCAACATGTTATCTATTAGGTTGCTCCAGGTCTAGTATATTGAGTATTAAAAGCTAGAAAATTACAAAGGTCTGTTTTTCTATTTACTATGACGTAGTTTCGCTCATATAAATATTTTCATGAAATTTTGTCAATAGCAGCAAAATTATAAACTGAGTTACAAACTTTAATTTGTATTTATAACATTACTTCAATAAGACAAAAATAGAATATTGTTTTTTAAATATATTTTTATATTTTACTTCCTCCTTCTTATTTAGGCAAATATGTTTTATATAAGTTGTTATGTTGGAAAAACATTAATAAGGATTTTTTGTAAGTTTTTTTAAATTTTAAATAAGGATTTGTATAAATTGATATAAGTAATCTCTCTAATAAATAATAAATCTCTAAATTTGAAAATAATATAATAAATCTCTATAAATAAATTTATAGAGTAAAATAAGTGTGTATCTATAAGTGTTTCTTAAACATCACATAGAAAATTTAAGTGAATTATTAGAACCATTATAAGATTCGTCATGTTTGTGAAAAATATATATAAATCATTATATGTAAAAAAAAAAAAAACTGCAGTAAAAATCTATCAAAAGATTATTAAATAATTCCCATTTTTTTTACGAAAAACCATCTGGGTATTATAAAGTCGAATACTTCCAAAAATAACTTCTAAAAATGTCTAGCCTTTACTTTTTTATCGTGAGCATAAAAACTTTTGAAGCATTTGCATTTCAAAAAAGGGAACTGTAAGAGATATTTCGGGAATAAGCAAAAAAGAATAAGAAAGTCAGTGATGGAAATTCCGGCGAAAGAAGTTTTCAAAAGTTTGAAAGTCGCCAGTTGCTATTTCCAAGATAAGACTATCTGGACCGGTTATACCATAAAATTCTCACATTTTTTTTCTGCATATGCAAGTATATTTAATATTTTATTTCGATAACTATAGAACTTTTTCCGTATTTCTTTAAAAAAATTTCATTCATATTTATCCAAAGAAGAATTTTTGATAGATTTTATTTTATACCATAAAAAATGTCTTTGAAAAAAAATTAAAATTCTAGATGCAATGAGTTAATTTGCATTTCCAGTGCAAATCTTTCCATTTTTTGTCTTCAAAAATTCACAAAAAAAAAAAAAAAAAAGAGAGTTTTATCTTATTAAAATTGAATTTAAAAAAATTATATTATTTCACTAAATTATAAATTTATTTATAATTTAATATTAAAACATAAATTTATATAATTAATAATATAATAAATCTATCTAAATTAATAAAACTATCTAAATTAATAAAATAAATCTCTATCTATTTTTCTCTAAACTATCATAAAAAAAATTTCATTCATATTTAATTATTCATATAAAAAATATCTTTGAAAAAATTTAAAATTTCATATGCAATTAATTAATTTGTAACTTCCAGTGTAAATCTTTAATTTTTTTTCTTTAGAAAACTCATCAAAAGAGAGTTTTACCTTAACCAAACTGAATTTTTAAAAATTATATTATTTCATTAAGTCAAAAATTTATTTATACTTTAATAATGTAAAAAATTTATATGATTAATAATAGAAATAAATTTATATAATTAATAAAGTAAATCTCTAAAAATCTCTAACTTTCTAAAATAATATAATAAATATCTATAAATCTCTAATTTTCTAAAATAATATAAATCTCTAACTTTCTAAAATAATAAAATCTCTATAAATCTCTTTTCTAAAATAATATAATAAATCTCAATAAATAAATTTATAGAGTAAAATTTAGTTACACATTTATATAACTAAATAGCAACATTTTTCTACAATTTTGTTACATACTATAATGTAACATTGAGGCCAAAAATAAAACTGTAATAATATCATTACTTTATTTGAATCAAAATGACAGTGACTTCGAATAAAGAATGAAAAGTACTTATTTCGAATTCTGAGTAAATAAGTAAGCAATTTTATTACTTAAAAAAATCTAATGTTAGTAAGCAGGGTCAGTGATTCATGAAACCCAAACCTATAATATATCATGAGAGCTATCCATTTTCCACAAAGTTCGCTTGCCGCTTGAGTGAGTAAAGCAATCATGATGTGCAGCTAAATATAATTCGGAACCTAAAAATATCCAAAGCATCGTAAACATTGCAGTGTTTCCCCCTGACTTTGGGGGAATGTTTTCTCATAATGTTTTTATGCCCTTCGCAACAGGAAATTTATTTTTAGTTATTTTCCGAAAAAGAAAAAGTGTTCTTGGGTGGGGTTATTGGGATAAATCATTCTTGAAATTGTAAAGTAAAAATAGAATTGTTTCATGTAAGTTCGGAATTTCGGATCAAAATATAAAAGATCCAAGAATTTATATACATACTTATGTGTTATACATATATGTTATGTAATAAAAAATGGAAAAAAATTGCATTGGTAATTGGTACAAGACTGGTGTGACTTCAGCTCATTGGCGTTGTTTCTATAATAATTTTTTTGATAGAAAGACTTATTTTGAATTTAAAATTACAATGTTTTTAAGATTAAATGAACACACGTGTTTTATAATTATTATTTTCCTTTTTCTGTTTAATATTTTTGTGATTATTTGCGAATTATAATTTCAAATCATTGTTATTCGATTAAATATATAAAACAAGTATCATTACATTAAATATAAATGGATCTATGTTGAGGCTTAAGTAATTATTATTTTTTGTACATGGGTGAATTATTTTTCCACTGACGTATGCCACGAACAGCCCATTGGCAATGAGAGGAAATCCTGAACTTCCAGGAAGTCTTTTAAGGGTCGCTGCCCCATATTGGCCTGTCGTAAGGGAGAAAACATGAAAAACTTCCACCAATCAGCTTCACTATCAATCCAGACATTTTAAATATGTTGTCTCAATCGCCATCGAGTCTCTTCTTTTACAGTAGGGATGCCGCTAGCGGACTCGAACTTTAGTCATCTTACACACTGGATGGAGATATTACTACTGAGCCCTGAATTGGACATTCTTTTTAAATTAATGGTTAAATTCATTTTAACAGATAAAGTTATTAATTTTTGTTGGTATTAGTTTATTTTCGATTGTGAGTAAGATAAAAATTGTATTATGAATCGTAATTAAAGATGGAAACCATTTTTTGGAGACAGCATTTTTTAAATGTGAAAATTGATCTTGCATACTACCATAAACAGTAGTACAACAGGTCAAATAGCTCAAGGTAGAATTTCGCGTTCTCTAAAAGTATGTTAGTCCCACTCGTTAGTTACCCCTATGTCCCCGCATGTTAGTCCCCCTAAGTTAGTCTCACTGGCCCTTGCAATTATTTATTTCTAGAAATCGAAAGACACTTTAATATACACTCTTCTGTTGTGTATGTAACGTATATTTATTATCATCGTTGCGAACCTCATGCGCTAATGCCTATTCACTTTTCTCAGTTTAAAAGCAAACCTATAATAACCGTTTTTATCATCCAGCCAGTATATATATGTTTTTTAATTTTTGTTATATTCTAATAAGTTATTGAAAAATCCGAAGAATTGTTAAGAGTATTGTTATATTATGATATACTAGGAGCACTTCTGAAAATGACCGATTCCTTATCAAATCTGATTTGTAACGCTATTCAAATCGCATCTGTGTTGTAATAGTTGCATAGATTTAGCAGACATAGATATATACATGATTGCCAGTTCCTGCTGCAATGGCAACTGTAATACTGTAGTCCTGCCAAAGGAAAGAAGAGATCTTCGTTACCGTTCCTTGATGTAGACTTTCATTGTGTTGTAGAATTTTATCCAGCAATTTTTTTGTTGCATATGGGTGGGACTCGTGTTTCACTGATGCATTTCAATAACAGCCCACCCATGGAGGATGAGAGAGAAGACATTAACCATCAGGTGCAGAATTTATGGTATGAAATTTACAAGATCTGGAATGATTTCTCCTGAATAACATGAGTAGTTTTACCATTGGCATATGGTTTGGTTTATCGCTCTATGGTAATTTTTACACACTTTAGGCTGATTAAAAGGGACCTACAGTTTAAGTGGATTCCGAACCAACAAACATCCATGCCACCTCCAGTAATCCACCCTATGATACCAAAAGCCGGATCGCTAGCCAATTGGCCATCGCGTCGTCATTAGGTGCAGAATCTGAGGCATGACTAGACAGACGGACGTATGACGGAAAGCCCAAAAGATTTACATCAGGCAGCTTGATTGTAGATGCAAAATACTTAACACATATTGTCACAATCGCCATGTAGTCTGCTCGTTTCTGGAAGTAGTGACTGCAGCTAACACTGCAAGCGTATTCGGACCTTAGACCTTTAGTATGTAAACTACACATATTACTATTGGTCCCACCAAGCATTAATGACCATTTATGGACACAAGAGAAGTACTAAGTGAAGGGGAAATATGTCAATGGATGCTCTTTGGTAAAAAAATACATCAGGTTCGAATCTGATGTTGGCATGGATGTTTGTTAATGGTTCGAAATCTCACGTTAAGCTGTAGGTCCCGGTATAATAAGCCTAAAGTGTGCAAAAAATGACCATAGAATGACAAACAAACCATAGGCCAATGGTAAAACTACACCTGCTATTCAGAAGAAATCATCCCAGATCTTGTAAATTTCATACCTCAGATCCTGAACCTAGTAGCGGCCTGATGGCGAATTGGCTAGCGCTCTGGCCTTTGGTACCACAGGCGTCAGGTTCATTTTGTGCATCATTAGTGGTTTGGCGACTTGACGAAATTGGGATTCTAAAACAGAATTCAACCTTCGCCTATAATTATGACAGTGTGTGAGAGACTAATATCTATAGGAGGAATTTTTTTCCTGTATGAGTTTTATAGGTTAAAACTCATATATAATAGATGAACCTGGAATAGTTTTATGGTGGCATAGAATTCTACATACAAGTCGCCATAAAACTTACATATATGAGGCGGCCTGATGGATGATTGCCTAGCGCTCTGGCCTTTGGTACCACAGGCTCAGATTCGAAGCCTGGCAGGTGGCATGGATGTTTGTTAGTGGTTCGTAATCCACGTTAACTGTAGGTACCAGTCTAAGTAGCCTAACGTGGGAAAAAATGACCATAGAGCGACAAGCCAAACTAAATCTAGAGACGTAACTTCTACGCTTTTGTGCAAAATTTGTCTGACAGTGAAATGTTAGAAAACATTAGCTGAATTGGACGCTCCTACTTCCATTCAAATTAAAGTTTACTTTATTGCAATGTATTCGACCGTATACTTCAACTTTACCACTTTTAGAGAAACTCTTCACCTGAGGTGTGGGTCTTTGGCCGACTTTTATTTATTCCAAGCGAGGAATTTCGCCTTCCACACGGTAAACCTTGCATATTATTTAATTCAATTTAGAAATTTTTAATGGAAACGTCTGATTTTGTTTCGTTTGCTCAAAGTTTATTTATTGCAGCTTTTTTTGCCGTGTTATAAAAATTTCCTTTTAAGCCGGAAATATTTTTCTGATTGTGCTAACATAGCAGCAAAAGTTGGGCAATTTTACTGAAAATTGTAAGAGCATTTAATGTTTTGAATTATTTAAGGAAATGCAAAGCTTTCTGTGTTTTTCTAAATCTTAAATATAGGGTGAGAGAGTTTATGGCTTTGAAATAACTACAGCAACACAAATTTTAAATTCCTCATATTGCTTAAGAATGTATAAAAGCTTCTCGTTCTGATGCTTTTATTTCTATAAATAGAGTGAAAAATATTTTGGTAATAAAATATTTTTATTACCAAGATAATTTGATTTAATTAAAACATTTTGGTTTTTCTCTCTATATTTTTTTAGTTTAATGAAAGAAAAATCTTTTGTGTGAATCATGTTTGAATCATACAAATTCTTTTTAGCAGAAAAAAATTAATGAATCTTTCATCAAATTTATAAGAAATTGGGCAGTGTATAATACAAAAGGCAGAAGGTAATTTTGTATTTAGCATAAATAATTTTTTATTCATATAAAACATCCTATATTCACTTTAGAGAAAATTTAAAAACAAAATGAAAATTTTTGCCTTACAATAATTCATATAATTGTTCAAAATAAAATGAAACAAATATTTTTAAC
The DNA here is from genome assembly GCA_021605075.1 of Caerostris darwini. Classification (NCBI taxonomy): domain Eukaryota; kingdom Metazoa; phylum Arthropoda; class Arachnida; order Araneae; family Araneidae; genus Caerostris; species Caerostris darwini. The sequence goes on from BPLQ01014675.1 coordinate 23,815, forward strand.
ATTAAGTACATGCATATATTAATACTATTATATTCGAATTGCATTGTACATAAATGAACTTTGTTTATATCTTTGAATTTGATAAAATATTTTTATGTACATTAGACAATAGTAGAGACAAAATTCCTTTAAAAATTTTTTGACTTGTGATTAATACTTGCGAAGAAAGATTTATATTTGTAATGCAAAACAAAACTCGCATTTGATTTCAAAAATAACTTTGGTTTAACATGAATTCTAATAGTATTTTCCAACTTCTGATTAATTTTATGCAGTTCTATTTTTCTATAAAGAATTAGTAGTATGCAATTTCTTGATTTTAGCATGCTCCGTTGCGAATTTGTATGACATGTTTTAAAATTTTTCCATCAAAACAACAAATTATATAGTTTGAAAAAACAGTGCAATTTAATGGCCTCTCAAAACTAAAATATTTACGCTCTCGTAACATGTAGAAAACTCTTATGAAAAAACAGGAAATTAAAAAGCATTCTGATTCAAATACTGCACGGATACCCTTTAAAATCCAATATGCAAAAACCACATGCCTACAAAAACTGCTTTTATTTATGGTACCAACTGGAACACAGACGCGTGCATGCTTTATTAACCCCATCTCGCGCGGTTACGATTATTAAAGCGCAAATATTGCTCCCCATCCACCAATCCGGAAACAGGCCGGGGATCCGGGGAGAGAAGAGATCTTGACATTTTCCCGAGAGAGCGAGAGTTTCCCGAAATAGCATCAGGCACAGCTGACTGGGGACCCGCGTGGGCATTCCGCCAGATCCCCCCAACAGAAATGTCAAAGGTCAACCTTCTGCATCTTCCGGATCGATTGGGAAAAGCATCTTCCCTCTCCGCATCCGATGCGCAGGCTGCCGGATAAATCCGGTTTTTCCTCGTCCACGTGTTTTGGGTCACCTCTGTAACAATGGTTGAAGAGCCCTTCGCCTCTCATTAGGCTTGATTTAGATCCCCCAATTAACGTGGGGTTTTCTTTCCTTTGGGGAATCTTCAAGGGGGCTGCAGGACAGATCTAGTGCTCCTTAACCAATCGCGCCATTCTACTTGACAGTATGTGTAGTATGGTGATTTAATGAAGTTCTTATATCCATTCCTTCCTCTAATAAGGTCATCTTGGAAAGATTTATAAAGTGCGAATATGTTTATTGATACTTTTAACTTCTTGCAATTAGACGTCTATTATTAGGGATTTAGAGCTTTTTTTTCAATGTCGCAGTGGTTTTGAGACGGCATTTGAATGTATTTTTCATATTGTATTGAATTTGAATTGTGTATTAAAAATCTTTTACTTCATTTGGAATCTTTAAGGGCTGCTGGAGAATGGCGGGACAGATGTAGTGCTCTTTAACCAATCGCGCCATTCTACTTGACAGTATGTGCATGGGAATTTAATGAAGTTCTTATATCCATTCCTTCCTCTAATAAGGTCATATTAGAAGATTTATAAAGTGGGAATAAAGATAGTATCTATTAATACGAGGGTCACTCTGAAATTTTTGAGATACAGCTAAATGGCTTTCCAAATTTTAAGAGTGTTCAAAGTAGTCCCCTTCAACATCAGTGCACTTTTGCAGATGATTTTTCCAAAGATTAAATGCTTCACGCCCTCCATTTCTTGGAATTGATGAAAAATATGCTTTTATAGCCTCATCAATCTCCTCTTCAGAATGAAAACGGCGACCACGTAAATTTTTCTTGAGATTAAATAAAGCCAAAAGTCACACATAGCAAGGTCAGGGGAATAGGGGAGATGTTGTACCACTTTGATGTGTTTTTGTTTAAGAAATTCGACTGTCGATTTTGCCGTATGAGAAGATGCATTATCATGGTGAAGAATGAGTCCCCTTACATTCACTTCTTGAAGAATTTCTGGAAGACACTTAGTGGTGTACCAGTTAGCTGTGACTGTGTTCTGTCCCTCCAGCTTGATGGCTTTGACCAGTCCCGTACTTTTGATGAAAACGGCATACATTACTTTTTTCATTGCTCGTTGTCTTTTCACCATTGTTGGTTTGGGGTCATCTTCAAAGACACATGCTTTACTTTCTTGTCGTGTTGGAACATCAGAAAACGGTACGTAAGTTTCATCCCCAGTTATGATTTTAGAAATAAGGCGATATCCACCATCGTTAAGTCATTTTATGGTTTCTTTGCTGATTCTGACGCGCTCCGTTTTTTGGTGTTCTGTTAAATTATAGGGGACCCAACGACAAACTAATTTTTTCATATGCAGTTCTTCACGAATAATTCTATGTATAGCTGCGGATTCAATCTTAAGGTTCTTTTGTATCATTTGGTAAGTGCAGCCATTATCATCGACTAACATTTTACGTATGGCCGATACATTTTCTGGAACTACAGCTGATGTAGATCTTCCTGTGTGTTCTTGATCCAGCAGAGAAATTCGACCTCTACGAAATTCTGTAAACCATCTAAATACAATAGCACGAGATGGAACTTCGTCTCCATGTGCTAGCTGTAGACATTGAAGGCATTCTTCTTGATTTAACCCCGCTTTAAAATCATAGAAAATCCTAGCGCGATAATGCTCTCACGTCAATTCCATTTTCCTTTCTTCCAAAATCTATTCTACGACAGCTAAATTACAATTGTTGCCATAAATTACCGTTTGCGGCCATAAAAGAGTTAAAGTTTACAAATTTAACGAATATTTTTTTTTCCTGCGTTTGTTGTCTGCCACCGTCTCAAGCATTTCAGAGTTTCCCTTCTACATTAACGTCTTACAATTAGACGTCTATTATTCGGGATTGAAAGCATTATTTTTTTCAATGTTGCAATGGTTTTGAAAATGCATTTGAGTATATCCTTCATATTGTACTGAATTTGAATTGTGCATTAAAAATCTTTTACTTCTCTTGGAATAAAAGTGTGAATCGAATACAATTTTTTGATTTGAAAATAATTCAGAAAACTATTCTTGGATTTATCAGTTTACGTTTTTATTATTTAAATTAAGTTGCTTACTTTAATGATTCTAATTGTGATTTATCTTTCTCTATATATTTTATGGGGCCTGATGGCCAATCGGCTAGAGCTCTGGCCTTTGGTACTTAAGGTTAGAATCCTTTAAAAGCAAGCTTGTAATAATCATTTTTCCTCATGCTGTCAGATTATTTTTTAAAAACATTTATTATAAATTAATAACAACTTTTTGAAAATTACATTGTCAAGAATATTGTTCCTGTTCTTGTTTTTGTTATATTAATATACTTGGCGTACTTCTGCAAATGACCAGTTCTTTATCAATTCTGTTTTGCAATGCTGGTCAAATCACGTCTGGGATGTAATATATATATATATTGATTTATTATACATTATACATACGCGATTGTCAATTCAGCGTTGTCTGCCTTCGTGTGAGAGCATGCTACAATGGCTACTGTGTAGTCCTGCCAAAGAGGAAACGAGATCTTCTTTCTTTCCCTTAATACAATCCTTCATTATGTTGTAGAATTGGCCACCAACGAGTGATTACAGAGAAGACATTGTTTTCTAGTCAGACTTTTAGAGGAATCGCTTCACATTCACCTGTCGTATGAGAGAAACCACGTAAGATTTACATCAAGCAGCTTGACTATAAATTCGAGACACTTTATACATTGTCGCAATCGCCATGTAGTTTTCACGTTTATGGAAGCAGTGACTGCAGCTGACAATGCAAGCATATTCGGACTTGAGATCTTTAGTATGTTAACTGCACAAGTTACCACTGGTCCACATCAAACATTGATTGCCATATGTCCATAAATGGCGTACTAAGAGTAGGGGAAATAGATCAATGGCTGGCCTTTGGTACCACGGACTTCAGTTTAGTAACCTGGTGATGGCGGCATGGATGTTTGTGAATGGTTTGGAATTCACGTTAAGCTGTAGGTACCGGTCTAATTATCCTAAAGTGTGAGCGACGAACCGAACCTATATATTTTATAGTGACAACTAAATGATTTAAGATACTGACCAACACAGTCACATTACCGTCACAAAGTCTGTATTTTGTGAAAGTAGCAAATAAAAGCTTTTAGACATCGTGGTATCGAATCATAGATATTTTGGAGACAAGATTGGTCGCCGGGCTACTTTTATTCAAATATACATTATTACTTCTCCATTCATTGCTTTTAATTGATGGAAAACAGTAATAGACAACATGCTAATGAACACATTCCATCTATTGCATATTTGGTGAATGGATAGACTAATTTGGAAATCAGTGAACAATTGTTTAACTTACTGTCGTGCTTTCCTGTTGCAGTATAATGCCAAAATTAGACTGAAGGAATTATCTAATTCACTTCTATAACCTCTTTGATACCGAAATTACAGTTAAGTCCTTTAATCCATAGTAAACTATTAATTATAACATTTAGTGCCCCACATTATCGTGCTATAAGACACTTTAAAACGCATGCAGGATAATATATGATAACACTCATCTCAACTTTATCTATAACGTATTCAGCCATGTTTATAATCCAAATTAAACCAAGTCTCATCAGGAAACATGATTACCACCAGATTACTACCAGTGCACATACCGTTGTTTGATGCTCTTGCGCCCTCTATAATTTGATGCATCCCTGATTTAAGATTAAATTAGTATCAATAAAGGAATGTGCATATGCAGTTTCTGGCGGCGCACCGTCATCAAACCATTGAATTAGGTATTGTCATATATGCTGCAATTATGCGTTGGTATGCTAACACTCGGCAAACATTTAAAACAGTGGCAAATGTACATCCATTGTATGATCTATTATTGAATTTCGGATTTCGCTAGTTCTATTCGGTCTGTTATTCTACATTTGCACCACTGACGTGGCTTTGTGTTTCGTATTGACAATAATAATTAACTAACTCCCTAGGCACTACAGTCCATGTTGGACCATGGACTTCTGTTTACTGGTAGATTCCGAAACAGGAGATGTTTTCTTTTAAGGAGTAGAGTCGTCAATGGGCCTGAATGGCCGAGTGTCTAGCGCTCTGGCGCTCGGTGCCACAGGTTTCGGATTCGAGTCCGGCCGGTGCCATGGATGTTTGTGGTGGTTCAAAATCCACTTTAAGCCGTAGGTCCCGGTCTCCTATGACTGTAAGAGCGTCACGGTGCGAAAGTCAAACTTCTACCTACGGGTGCTCCATCACAACAGAAGCTGCTTTCTTCCCCTTCAATCTTGAGTCCATACGGATTCGTGGGCTGGGCCTGGATGTCTGCCAAGTGGGATAAGAACAACAACAGAGTCGTCAGGACTATGATCGACAGTCATATTAGACCGAGACCTACGGTTTAAAGTGAATTCCAAACCACTACAAACATCCATGGCCACAGCTGGAACTCGTACCCCGAAACCTGTGTCACCCAGCGCTAGTCACTCAGCCATCAGGCCCCATTGGTTACAATATTTCATTAAAAAAAACTTCCTATCGCATGGCGATAATTTTGCAGTGGACCTTAAGACATTGAAAAGGCATATATGTCAACAAATGTTTACAATTCGTAGAAAACGTTACAATATTTATTTGTTTCTTCTATAGATCCTTTTTATATTGGATTCTTCTTATATTGGATATTTATTTGTTTCTTTTAAGATCCTTTTACCACCCACGATTGTTCGTAAATACTACTCTCAATTATGCCCACGTATTCTACGTTTCTGATCATTTTCATATCTTATCTTACTTTGTATCTACTATAAATTTCATTGCAATTTATCAGCTCTTTCCAAGTGTTGAAATTTCTATGAACAACAATAGATAGCAATTTGAACTTTGACAAATCTTATGAGTAATGTAGTATTTGTATATGTAAATGAAGACTGTAGAAAGCATTTATAGATTTTGTAAACTGTATGTTAACATTATATTAGATAAATATGAAATTTCAAAATTATTTAACTTTATTTGTAACCACACCGTTGGTTGGCCTTTTATACAATCGGCAATTAGAGTTGCGATTAGTTTAGAGGAATAGATAATGCATTCGGATCCTATTGTCTGTCATAAGATAAGCTATGAGAAATTTTTTTTAGTTTTATTAACCCAAAAATGCAGTCATTTTTTTCTTAAGAAGATCTCTTGAATCTTGACATATCTATCGATCAGGAATATTATCAAAACACTGGAAAGATATACTCCTTCTATCGGGAGTCGAGCATTTTTGAAAGAGTTGAGACAGTAGTTGGTATGAAAACTCGACCAACGACTCTTTTATAAAAATAATATTTAAAAATATAGGAATCCATATTAAAATTAAATGTTAAAGAGGGTATTCAACTATATCCTTCGATAATACAATCAGTAGCAAAGACAGTTATCGCTTTAGCAGCATACTGAGTCAGTCTTGAGTGACTTTTCTCAGTACTGAAGCTTATAAAAATCTATAGAAACTATTCTGTTATTAAGAACAAATAAGATTGAATGTATTGAGAATATAGCACCTTCATGTCTAAAATGTACAAATATCTCTTAAGCTATTTTGTAATACTTAGGTATCTATAATTTGGTACTGTTATTTTTATAGGGGGCATTTATATTTGTAAACAAATTTATAGTACAAGAGTGTCTTTTAAGTCAGTGCAAATAGATTGGAAAATGTTTTATAAAAGTCATTAAATTTATTTCACAAACTCTTCTAAATCCATTAAAATGTACACAGAAAAGTGTCGAAAGTTAGTAAATCCGTCTGAGAATTCGGGAGTTAGGAGTAGTCGAAATTTTTTAGCCCCACTCATGGTATTCTTTAAACGCGAGTTTCTTCATTTTGAAAAAAAGAACATTGTTTTCAAATTCAAAATGTATTAAATATGATGATGAATGAAGTGGTATATGGGGATGTGAAGCAACAAGGACTATAATCCCCTAATCACTATATATATGAACAGTTAGTTTTTTCCTTATTTTTAATATGTCACTCTCCACAACGCTCTACGATCGTGTGCTTTACGATCCGAACCACTACAAACATCCATGGCACCGCCGGGACTCGAACCCGAAACCTGTGGTACCGAGCGCCAGAGCGCTAGCCACTCGGCCATTCAGGCCCTATGTATTAAATAGACCACGTTAAACCTGTTGTTGTTGTTTCTTAACCTACTTGGTCGACAGCAGCATTAAACGAAGTCCATGAACCCGTGTGTTCTCATAGAAGGAAGGAGTTAATCATATGATTTATTATTAAATCAATAATTTTTTATGATTAAATCAATAATTTTTTAATGATTAAATGAGTATTTTTCAATTTCTTCTATTAGCTCACACTTTCCTTATATATATATCTTGTTCAAATTTTCAATCGTTCATAAAATACTTTTTATTCATCCACTCAAGTTCAAATAAATTTTTTTGAACTTGTAGTGGATGACACTGGATGTTAATACAGTTTTTTTCAAATATTAATTCAGTAATTAAATTTAATTAATTAATTTTAGGGGTTTTTTAGATTTAAGTTGCATATATCTACCCATAGAGGGCGCCATATAAACTTAAAAACATGAATTAAAATTATTTATAAAGGACTTTATGGAATATAGTGAGAAAAAAGTAGGAATTGACTTTAAAAATTTTTTTTATATATTACTTGTTTAATGATTAAATCAAGAATTTTATGATTTATGAATAAATCAATAATTTCACACACTAATAGTCAATTGAAATAAATAATTTATCATAATGGAAAATGTAACCAATAATTGTTAACCAACGATTTTGAGAATCTGATTTAAAAATCTATTTTAATTCAAAAAGCTTACATGTTAAAATTTTGTGTGTATGTACTCCTTTACAAAAATTCTCAATATATTTTTTTATATGAAAAATGAAATTTTAACCAGAAAATTATTAAGTTCTTAAAAATGCTTTGGGTAACGTCAGCTTTTCCATACTTGCCACAAGTTATACAGCATGGCAGGATGCGTTGACATGTCCATTACGATGATAGATCTGATATTCCTAATGAAATTTCTTCTCCGTTATCTTATGGAAGATGCCAAGGGTGGGGTTGGTCCGAGTCAGTCTTATCATTTGTTGCTCTCTAAAAATACGAACGGTGGCATAATGGGATTAGAATAACAATTTTATTTCCCTTTAGTCAATGTTATTTCTCTCCTCGCAACGTGAAACAAGCCTTGTTTAGAAAGCCTTCACCAAGAGAATATAGTTTAGTCATTCATTTATGCTATTTGTATGCAGATAATATTTTGCCATCGTTAAATTAAGTCAAAAATACGTGTTCAGCTTATCAAAGAATACACTGTGTTTCTAATTATTATGGTAATATGTTTTATGTATATTACTGCTGTGCCTTTACAAGGATATGTGTGCATACATATATATTTAAAACACAAATTGTGGCGTTTTCTAATTATAGTTGGTTTTAATTATCTTGGAATATTGGGATTTTCAAAAAGAAATTTTTTTTTTAAAAAAATAATATGAAAATAAATAAATTAAATTAATAAATTAAAAAAAGAGGCTAACTTTTAAAAATAAATTAAGATTTAAAAGGATACTTTTATCAGTTACAATGTGTTGTTCTTCTCGTTAGTTAAACTTTCACAATGTTTGCTAAATGTTATCTTAAAAACTTTCACAACTTCAACTTTTTCAAATCAACTTCAATTTTTTTATCTTTCTTATGATATGAAAATGTTGTAAACAAGATTTTAAAAAATATTGGAGCAAAAGCCAAAAAAAAAAAAAAAAAAAAAAAAAAAAAAAAAAAAAGTATTTTCTTATCCCAATTTTATAATATTACAAAAAAAAAAGTATTTTCTTATCCCAATTTTATAATATTACAAAAAAAAATTGTTTTATTATTTTCTGTCTACAAAATACCCCTTCAATGATATGAGATAATAATTTTTTAGTAATATAAAACAAAATGTTCCCTATTTTATGCATTTATTCTTATAATTTACTGCTCAGTTATCTTTGTAACATTTTGGAGAATAAATGATAACATAAATAATTACTTTTAACCTTTGTCATTTTATTTTTTGTATTTCATAAACCTCGTATATCATCATCATCAATAACACGATAGCCCAGGGTGGGCCAAGGCTTTCCTTTGAAGAGATTTCCTTGGGTGACAATGGTCCTCCAATTCTTAACCTCCAGTACAGCAAAATCTTTTTCAACAATCTCTTCCTCTTTGTTCTTGTGGCTTTGCCAAAACGAGCCTTTTTACAAGATTTAGATCATTCAATCTAAATGCATGAGCATCCCAGTTTAATCTATTGAACTTAATCAATTTTATAATATCTGGGTCTCTATAGCATTTACACATTTCTGCGTTGTACCTCTAATAATCCCTTTCTCAAACACCTCTAAGAGCATCCCTTAAAATCCTCCGCTGAAATATACCCAAATGGACTGGCCGAGTGTCTAGTGCTCTAGCTCTCGGTACCACAGGTTTCGGGTGCGAGTCTCGGTGGTGCCATGGATGTCGTAGTGGTTCGGAATCCACTTTAAACCGTAGGTACCGGTCTAACGTGTTCGTAGAGCGTTGGAAAGGTAGTGTTACTCCGCGTCCCTAGCTTATCTTCAAGCTACACGTACCTCCTGGTAAGGCTAAGTGAATAACGTCGGTGCAGCACTTGCCTTAAGGCATCGAAGACAATTGTGTAAGTGTTTGCCAGCTGCGTTAGAACAAAAAAAAAATGTTTTGCTTGGAAAATGAAAATAAATAATTGAGCATTAGGTTCATATACGTAAGCAATGTTTTTCTAATAAAAAAAATTAGTTATAGTTCTTTATGTTTTATCGGCTATTCATGATAGTAAAACTCCATACATTTCTTTACTCATCTATAAATTTTAAAATTTACTGAATAACATTTAAACAATTTGATTTAAATAAGAAAAAAATCACATTTAGTTGCAGATTATTGTTATAATATTGTTTATAATTATCCAAAAATTAAAATTAATATTTGAGCAATAAAGTATCTTCAGTATTTTTTTTTTTTTTTTTTTGGTAGACTATAACAATTTCATAATATTTAATAGAAGAAAGACATTAGGTTGATAAGAAAGTTATATAGTTTTCCTGGTGTTCCAATCGAATTGTTCATTATTTCGTTGTTCTTTGGAGCTATTTAGACAATTTTGGTATTAATTGAAAGCTAGTTTTTCCACATTTGATTTTTGTTATTACAGGTGTTTTTTAATCATTAAATTTTAAGAAATAGGGGTATAGGATGAATAGAAAAAAACTTCATCTATACTTTAAGTTCCTGGGGGGCCCTGATGGCCGAGTGGCTAGCTCTCTGGCGCTCGGTACCACAGGTATCGGGTTCGAATCCCGGCAGTGCCATTGGTGTTTGTAGTGGTTCGGAATCCACTTTAAACCGTAGGTCCCAGTCCTAATAGGATCGTAGAGCGTTGTGGGGGTATTGTTACTCCACGTCCTTGGTTTATCCTAAGTTACACGTGCCCCCTGGGTAATGCAAAGTGAGTAACGTCTGTGCAACGCTTGCCTTAATGCATCCAAGACCAAGCTATCTAAGTGTTTGCCAGCTGAATTAGAAAGAAAAAAAAATACTTTAAGTTCCAACTTGGTTATAATGCTATGGAAACTCATTAACAATTTGTGTTTCGTCTTTGGACCATTTAAAGATAAAGTGCGTACTGTCTAAAGATGGTTAGACAGTACTATGGACATCGCACCGGAAGACCAAAAGAGCTTGTTGACGACATTCTGAGGACTTTAGTGGGTTCTGAACCCTTATTGAACAAGCTTGGCTTTGTCTGCAAATGTTGTCGTTTGATTCCCTGTGAATTAAGCGAACAAAATGTAGAAGATCATATTTCTATTGCTTCATTCTTTGCTTGCTTGCCAACAATATGAGTCATTCTTAGTTCGGTGACAAAAAGTGGATTGTGTATGACAATGTAGTGATTAAAAGAGCTAAGGCAATACCATGCACTACTCTTGTGAAAGACAATTTGCTCCAAAAAATGCTAATGCTTTAAATATAGTGGGATTGTCGAGATCCTAACCACAGGGAACTGTCACAACCAGATCAAACTGTCACAGCAGAATTGATCAACTAACTCGACTGGATACAAATAAAAGAACTTCGTCTAGCATTGTATAATCGAAAAGATGTTGTCTTCCAACATAACAATGCCAGATCTTACGTAGCTTTAAGGACGAAGAAGCCCTATGCTCTTGGTTATGAAGTTCCATCCCATCCACCGTACTCATACGACCTGACACCATCTGACTGCCATTTATTCCTCTCAATTCAAAATGTTCATAAAGGGAAAAAAAATCGGCATTTTTAAGATGTTCAGAGGGCCGCGGTGGATTCCTTGGCTTCAAAGAATAGGATGTTTTATACATCTGGCATAACTGACTCTTTTGACTGGATGAAGGTTCTAGAAAACTGGTCAATATTTCATTAATTAATCTCAACTTATGAGCCTAAATATAGGATGGTCAGAGGAAAGTGGAAGATTTCATGGTTTCAAGGGATAGGATCTTTTATACATCCGACATAAATGACTTTGTTGAACAGATGGAGGAAGGTCATAGAAAACAGTGGTCAATATTTCATTAATTAATCTCTCTTATGAGCTTACATATAAGAAACTGATATTTCCACAAAAGAAAACAACGTAACTTTCTTTTAAACTTAATATTTATATAAAAATACTCTAACTTATTGATCTTAAAGAAACAGAGAATTGATCAAGTAAATTTATTGAAACCCAAACATGTAATCCATATTTAAAATTAATTTATAGAATAGATAAACAGAATAAAGACTAAAGAATTTAATTTATACGCAGAATAAAGAATTTCTGTCTTCATCCTCAGAAATCGAATTCAACGGAACTACACTTTAATTTTCTCTTTTTCGATAAGCATCGATTTCCATTTCCCGGCTAAAGATTTACTATCTGACAAAAGGAAATTAAATTTCTAATTAAGTATACTAACCAAAACTCGCTCTTAAACAAACGTGATAATTGCAAAATACATAAAACTAATTCAGCCCATTAGCAATTTAAATCAAAGCACACACATAAAAAAAGCATCTTAAAGCAGCCATTACAAGATTATTCTAAAATGTTCTTCCAAGAACCCTACGCTTTACAAGGGAAGCATCTTCGCTGACATCCAAACGGCCTTTCCAATTACATTCTCCCATTCTTTTTTTCTCTCCTACGCATCCCCAGAATAAACGCTCGCGAAATCCCCTCACTTTCGCATAAACTTTTACGTCTGAAAAATGATTCGTTGCCCTGGTAACCGGAATTTAGACGTCACGCAAGATCTCTGGGATGGGGAGGCTGAGAATCAACAGAGATCTCTTTTGAAAGAAAGAGAAAGGCGTTAAGGTCTTGAGCCTTGCATTATTCCGTTTCCTTTTGGATGAGATATTAAACTTCGATGAAGGATTTGATAAATTTTTCTTTGATATATATTCTTTTTTCCCGTTATCAGAGATTTTCAGTAAAAATGGGTTTTAAAAATAAAGATAAAACGCCTTAACACTTAAGCAATTACTTTATATGGGTATTTAATGTGAGAATTTGCAGTCATATGTAAATATGTGGTTTTGGCTTTTTTTGATAAAATGTGTTACACACTGAAACAATTTACAGATGATACAAATTTTGTTAGTAATACACTTTTAGTACTAGGAACTTAATACTACTTTTTATTATAATTTTTCATATGTACCTGTGATATTTAGTGTTAGTGTTAGCGTTTGCAGTCATATGCAAATATGTGGTTTTGGATATATATATATATATATATTTGATAAAATGTCTTACTAACAACATTTGTGTCATATGTAAATTGTTGTAGTATGTAATAAAAGTGTAGAACTATGAAAACTCCCCTTAATACTATTTTTCACTATAATTTTTTCATGCTTCTGTGGTATTTAATGCCTGAAAAACGATTCGTTGCCCTGGTAACCGGAATTTAGACGTCACGCAAGATCTCTGGGATGGGGAAGCTGAGAATCAACAGAGATCTCTTCTGAAAGAAAGAGTAATGCGTTAAGGTCTTGAGTCTTGCATTATTCCGTTTCCTTTTGGAGCATGTGTTAAACTTTGATGAAGGATTTGAGACATTTTTCATTTAAAATTGGCATATATATTTGTATAAAAACATTTCTGATGAGATATAAAAGCCATTGGTAAACAAATTGCGAGAAATGGATCCTTTTTTTTGCGATATCAGAGATTTATCAGTAAAAAGGAGTTTTAAAAATAGAGATAAAACGCCTTAACACTTCATCAATTACTGTATCTATGGTATTTAATGAGAGCGTTTGTAAGCCACATGTGGTTTTGGCTTTTTTTTGATAAAATGTGATGATAAATGTGTTACTAACAACATATGTATCATCTATAAATTGTTGTAATGAGTAATAAACATGTAGTACTAGGAAAAAAACACCCCTTAATTCTACTTTTTATTGTAATTTTTTCATGTTCTGTAGTATTTCATATGTAAATGTTGTTGTTTCGTATGTAAATATGTGGTTAGGCCTTTTTTTTTTTTTTTTTTTTTGATGAAATTGTGTTACACACTAAAACAATTTTACCGATGATACAAATGTTGTGAGTAATAAACTTTTAGTACTAGGAAAAATACCCCTTAATACTATTTTTTATTATAATTTTTTCATACATCTGTGATCTTTAATGTTAGCGTTTGTAGTCGTATGTAAATACGTGGTTTTGGCTTTTTTTTTTTTTGATAAAATGTGTTACACGTTAAAACAATTTACAGATGATTAAAATGTTGTTAATGATAAACTTTTAGCACTAGGAAAACACACCTTAATACTAATTTTTTATTATAATTTCTCATGCATCTGTAGTATTAAATATAAGCATTTGTAGCCATATGTAAATTTATGGTTTTGGCTTTTATTGATGAAATGTACACTGAAGTGACAAAAGTCATGGGATACCTCTTAATATCGTGTCGGCCCTCCTTTCGCCCGGCGAAATGCAGCAACTCGACGTGGCATGGACTCAACTAGTCGTTGGAAGTCTTCTGCTGGAATATTGAGCCATGCTGTTGATGGTGCAGGAAATTGATGGTGCATTTTGGGCACGAACAGACCTCTCGATGATGTCCCATAAATCGATGACGACAGACCTCTCGATGATGTCCGGTCTCGGTCGTTAAGTGCAGGCGGTCGACCACTGCGCTGTCCATGGTGGGATGTTATGCCTGAAATTTCATACTATCGGCACACTCTTGACACAGTGGATCTGGGAATGTTGAATTCCCTAACGATTTCCGAAATGGCATGACCCATGCGTCTAGCTCCAACTAACATTCCGCATTCAAAGTCTGTTAATTCCCGTCGTGCGGTCATCATCACGTCAAAACCTCTTCACGTGAATAACTTGAACAGAAATGAAAGCTCTGCGAAAGCACTGCGCATTTATACCTGTTCTACGCGATGCTACTGCCATCTGAAAATTTGCATATTGCTATCCCATGACTTTTGTCACTTCAGTGTATTACGCACTAAAACAGTTTACAGATGATTAAAATGTTGTTAGTGATAAACTTTTAGTACTAGGAAAATATCCTTAATACTATTTTTCATTATAATTTTATCATCTATCTGTGGTATTTAATGTTAGCGTTTGCAGCCGTATGTAAATATAAGGTTTTTTTCTGTTGATAAAATGTGTTACTAACAAATTTTGCATCATCTGTAAATTGTTGTAGTGTAACAAACTTTTAGTACTCGGAAAAATCCCCTTAATACCATTTTTTATTATAATAATTTTTCCATGCATTTGTGGTATGAAAAATGATTCGTTGCCTTGGTAACTGGAATTTAGACGTCACGTAAGATCTCTGAGATGGGGAAGCTGAGAATCAAAAGAGATCTCTCTGGAAGAAAGAGAAATGCGTTAAGGTCTTGAGCCTCGCATTATGCCGTTTCCTTTTAAGGAGATGTTAAACTTTGATGGAGGATTTGAGATATATATGCGAATATCTAAATAAAAATATCTCTATTATTTTTGTATAAAAAAAATCTTATGTTATATTTACTATATCTGTATAACTTAAATGCAGATATAAAGCCATTGGTAAACAAATTGTGAGAAATGGATAATAAATTTTTTTTCCCGTTATCAGAGATTTTCAGTAAAAAATGAGTTTTAAAATTAGAGATAAGGCACCTTAACACTTCAGCAATTACTGTATACGAGTATTTAATATGAGCGTTTGTTGCCATATGTAAATATGTGATTTTGGCTTTTGTTGATAAAATGTGATGATAAATGTGTTATTAACAACGTTTGTGTCATCTGTAAAGTGTTGTAATGTGTAATAAATCTTTAGTACTAGAAAAACTCCCTTTAATACTACTTTTTATTATAATTTTTTCATGTGTCTATAATGTTAGCGTTTGCAGCCATATGTAAATATGTCGTTTTTGCTTTTTGTTTAATTGTTGTATTAAAGGTTAATATATTAATTAAGTATTAAAAGAGCATGAATTTTTTTTCAGTCTCTGTGATCTTGTGATAAAGAATTTAAACTTATTTTTTATTGTGTACCAATTTTATAAGATGAGACAAAATTTAAGATTTGTTTATGTAATAATTAAATATGACTTTCAAATAAGCATTTAAAGATTTTTAAGTTGTTTATATTTTTTTTTTTGTTCTAATGCAGCTGGCTAACACTTAGACATGGACATCTTGGATGCCTTAAGGAAAGCGCTGCACAGACATTACTCACTTTGCATTACCCAGGGGGCGCGTGTCACTTGAAGATAAGCCACGGACGCTGAGTAACAATGCCCCCGCAACGCTCTACGATCCTATTAGACCGGGACCTACGGTTTAAAGTGGATTCCAATCCACTACACGCATCCATGGCACCACCGGGACTCGAACCCGAAACCTGTGGTACCGAGCGCCAGAGCGCTAGCCACTCGGCCATTCAGGCCCAGTTGTTTAGATATTAGAAAGAAGAAAATATTTTCTAACCCATTGACTTCAAGATAGGATGAATTCGTTTGCAGATGGATTGTTTATTTATGTTTGGTCTAGAACATAATTTCATTGTGCATATTACTTATACAACGGCCGTACCATGCTGAATATACCGGTTCTCGTTAGATCACCGAAGTCAAGCATCATTGGGCGCGGTCAGTACTTGGGTGGGTGACCACCTGGGAACACCGCGTGCCGTTGGCAAATTTGGGACCTGAATGGCCGAGTGTCTAGCGCTCTGGCGCTCGGTGCCACAGGTTTCGGGTTCGAATCCCGGCGGTGCCCATGGATGTTTGTAGTGGTTCGGAATCCACTTTAAGCCGTAGGTCCCGGTCTTCTATGACTGTAAGAGCGTCACGGAGCAAAAGTCAGGCTTCTACCTACGGGTGCTCCATCACAACAGAAGCTGCTTCCTTCCCCTTCAATCATGAGTCCATATGGGCTCGTGGGCTTGGCCAGCCAAGTGGGATAAGAAACAACAACAACAAACAACAACAACTTATATAACTTTAAGTCAAGCAAATAAATTCTGCTTCGTTAAGTAATAAGTTATGAGGTATATACGAAACAGATCTTTGCATTAATAAATTAAGAAAGCAAATACACGAAAGAAAGAAACAATTTTGTAGTAGTAACATATTTATTTCTATTGAATAAACAATAAATAAAAAAGTTAACATATTTTCTGGCGTATAAGAGGAACTTTATCTTTGAAGGTAGATCTGAAAGGTTGGTTGAGTTTAAAATTCATTTTTTCTTTCAGACCTACTTTCAATACGCCCACTCCTCATTTTATTTTGATTATTCTCGTTTCTAGAAACCTTCATCTTTCGAAATTAAGTTTTCTTGTTCTTTTCAATTGTTTCTTGTTTATTTGAGACCACTTAATAAGTTCAGGGAATAGTTACTCACTGTCCTTGAAAAAATACAGCTGTGTGTTCTTTTCGTTTTACTTCACAATTACTGATGGATTGTCGCTCTACGATCATTCTGTGCCCACTTTAGGTTAATTAGACCAGGACCTACAGTTTAACGTGGATTCCGAACCACTCACAAACATCCATGCTACCGCCAGGATTCGAAACCGAAAAGCCCGTGGTGCCAAAGGCCAGAGCGCTAGTCAATTGACCGTCAGGCCGCAAAATTATTGCCGGAGCTGTTGGGAATGGTGATAAATTTCTGTTGTAGAATTTTTTTTTTTTTTTTTTTTTTTTTACATTTCGTGGAAAATTACTGTTGAAAAATTGTAGTATTATAATAATTTTTGCAAACTAAGTACGAATGTATGTTATGATGCTCCTCTTATGCAATAGCGGCTTCATGGGCAATTGACTAGCAACATGGTTTTTGATACTACAGGCTTCAGGTTCGACTTCTGGCGGTGGCATGAATGTTTGTTATTAGTTCGGAATTCACGTTAAACTGTAGGTTCCGTCTAATTAACCTAAAGTGTACAAAACAATGATCGTAGAGCAACAAACCACACCTGTGATGCTATCGCAGATTTGAGGAAATACTGAATATTTGAATTTTAACCCCCAAATTATTTTAATGCCTACAAAAATGATAAAACTTCTAGTCCTACTCTTTCCCTTCTCAAATGAGCATGAATACATGCCTACAGTATGCGTTTATGATGATGAATCGCCGACAGTATATACACACAAATGGAATGATGATTTCACAATTCACCAGAAAATATATACAATGATCTTCTTATTTATTCTTTCATTAGTTCCGACTTTACTCCATCGGTACTTTAAATTTCCTAGTAATGTGAGGTAATCCACTTTAAATCGTATGTCCCGATCTAATATAACTGTAGAGCGTTGGGCAAAGGGCTGACATCCCTACCCTGTAAAAAAAAAAAAACAACTCCTGTCTCGAAATCTGCCTGTAGGCAGACAGCGTTGGTCCACCATGTTGCTGACATATTGGACTACTTGAAACTAATATCTGCCAGCATGCAAGTCCTCTTTTATTTACATATCTTTCAAACGGCTAATAAACATTATAAACTATAAATAAATAGTAGACTGCATAAATGTTATGCAACCGAAATAATAAAAGCTCATTGAATTATGCCAATGAATTTGCCTGCAAAGGGTTGTGTTTTGTGGTAAATCATGTCTGGAGGTTTGTCTGTCGCGAAGTAGTTTGTGTTGTTGCAAAATCGGAAAAGACAAGAACCAATAAAACGAAAATAGATGTCAATGAAGAAGTAATGGGAGATATTGTAACACATTTATAAACGAGAATAAAGGTTTTGTTCTACTGTCTAGTCATCCACTGAATGTTTTAATTGTTTGAAATTACCTTTTATACGTATCGTAAAAAACTGATAAGAAATAATTTTCCAAAATGTATGAGCCGTCTGGCCGTCACGATGTTTTATTATCTTTATCTTTTCCGATTTTGCAACAACACGAACCACTTTCTGACAAACAAATTTCCATTTATTCACCATCTTAAAATGCAACCCTTCTATTGATTTTGCAGGCAACTTCATTAGCATAATTCAGTGAGGTTTTATTGTTTCGGCTACATTATATTTTGTCTTAAAAGATATGTACATAAAAGAGGACTTGCATGCTGGCAGATATTAGTTTCCAAGCAGTTCAATATGTCAGCACCAGTTAAAGACATTTTTACTGTATATAATAAAGTTTCATTTGCAATTTAAATGATATACAACAAATTCATTTTAACGTTTCGGTTTAAAGATAACGAATCTTTTTTTTTATATATTAAGTAAGTTAAACCTACTTTAAAAAAAAAATTAAACATCAAAATTATATTCAATTATACATAGTGGTAAGAAAGCTAACATGGTATTTTTGGGGATTATGTGAAACACAGGAAAACAATTAATTTTCGCATAGGAACATCTGATAGCAAATATGACCAAATATTGCTACTGTATTATTTGAACAGATCATCTATTCCCTATGTTAACAAGGATGCACAGTTGCGGATAGTAAAGACTTTGAATAAATACCTTAATATGGTTAAATGTGTTACTGACATTTGTATCATCAGTAAATTGTTGTAATGGGTAATAAACCTGCACTACTAGGTAACCTCCCCTTAATACTATTTGTATTATAATTTCTTTATGTATCTATGGTATCTAACGTCGGCGTTTGTAGCCATATTATAAACGTGTTGTTTTGGCTTTTTTTTCGCGTAATTGTTATATCAGAAGTTAATATATTAATTATTAAAAGCTCATGCATTTTTTGGAATCTCTGTGTTTATAATTTCAAAATAAGTATTTGTTTAACAGTCTCCTTTCGATTGTATACACCATCGGTTTGGATATTTTACAGTCTCCTTTCGATTGTATACATAATCGTTTTGGATGTTTTACAGTCTCCTTTCGATTGTATACACCATCGGTTTGGATGTTTTACAGTCTCCTTTCGATTGTATACACCATCGGTTTGGATATTTTACAGTTTCCTTTCGGTTGTATACATCATTGTTTTGGATATTTTACAGTCTCCTTTCGATTGTATACATAATCGGTTTGGATGTTTTACAGTCTCCTTTCGATTGTATACATAATCGGTTTGGATGTTTTACAGTCTCCTTTCGATTGTATACACCATCGGTTTGGATATTTTACAGTCTCCTTTCGATTGTATACACCATCGGTTTGGATATTTTACAGTCTCCTTTCGATTGTATACACCATCGGTTTGGATATTTTACAGTCTCCTTTCGATTGTATACACCATCGGTTTGGATATTTTACAGTCTCCTTTCGATTGTATACATCATCGTTTTGGATATTTTACAGTCTCCTTTCGATTGTATACACCATCGGTTTGGATATTTTACAGTCTCCTTTCGATTGTATACATAATCGTTTTGGATGTTTTACAGTCTCCTTTCGATTGTATACACCATCGGTTTGGATGTTTTACAGTCTCCTTTCGATTGTATACATCAACGGTTTGGATGTTTTATAGTCTCCTTTCGATTGTATACATCAACGTTTTGGATGTTTTACAGTCTCCTTTCGATTGTATACACCATCGGTTTGGATATTTTACAGTCTCCTTTCGATTGTATACATCATCGTTTTGGATATTTTACAGTCTCCTTTCGATTGTATACACCATCGGTTTGGATATTTTACAGTCTCCTTTCGATTGTATACATAATCGTTTTGGATGTTTTACAGTCTCCTTTCGATTGTATACATAATCGGTTTGGATGTTTTACAGTCTCCTTTCGATTGTATACACCATCGGTTTGGATATTTTACAGTCTCCTTTCGATTGTATACACCATCGGTTTGGATATTTTACAGTCTCCTTTCGATTGTATACATCATCGTTTTGGATATTTTACAGTCTCCTTTCGATTGTATACACCATCGGTTTGGATATTTTACAGTCTCCTTTCGATTGTATACATAATCGTTTTGGATGTTTTACAGTCTCCTTTCGATTGTATACACCATCGGTTTGGATGTTTTACAGTCTCCTTTCGATTGTATACATCAACGTTTTGGATGTTTTACAGTCTCCTTTCGATTGTATACATCAACGTTTTGGATGTTTTACAGTCTCCTTTCGATTGTATACACCATCGGTTTGGATATTTTACAGTTTCCTTTCGGTTGTATACATCATTGTTTTGGATATTTTACAGTCTCCTTTCGATTGTATACATAATCGTTTTGGATGTTTTACAGTCTCCTTTCGATTGTATACATAATCGGTTTGGATGTTTTACAGTCTCCTTTCGATTGTATACACCATCGGTTTGGATATTTTACAGTCTCCTTTCGATTGTATACACCATCGGTTTGGATATTTTACAGTCTCCTTTCGATTGTATACACCATCGGTTTGGATATTTTACAGTCTCCTTTCGATTGTATACATCATCGTTTTGGATATTTTACAGTCTCCTTTCGATTGTATACACCATCGGTTTGGATATTTTACAGTCTCCTTTCGATTGTATACATAATCGTTTTGGATATTTTACAGTCTCCTTTCGATTGTATACACCATCGGTTTGGATATTTTACAGTCTTCTGTCGATTGTATACACCATCGGTTTGGATATTTTACAGTCTCCTTTCGATTGTATACATCATCGTTTTGGATATTTTACAGTCTCCTTTCGATTGTATACATCATCGTTTTGGATGTTTTACAGTCTCCTTTCGATTGTAAACATCATAGTTTTGGACATTTTTTAAAATTATTTTATATGTTTAATTTGATTGAGTTTACATACATAGGGATTTCAACAGTTTAAAGATTCTTTACATGAGTCAGAGTAACTACATTTCAAGAAATAAAAAATAATTGGAAAACTTAAGCTATTTACCTAAAAATATGCGGACAATTCTACAAATAAAGTATTCAATTCAAATTCATAATTTCGACTTTTAATAAAAGCAAATAGCATGAAAATTGGTACTACGATGGAACAATAAAAGCTATGAAAATGATGACAAACGATGGAAATTGATAAGCTTCAATAAATTTCTCACTGCAACATTGCACTTAAAATTTTTCATTTATAAAGCTGAAAAAAGAGCATTAGTAATGTTTATATACACAAACATATATATATATATATATATATATATGTGTGTGGGATTTATTTGTCTGGTAATCATCAGATAGCGACACCTTACGGTTCGTTCTCTTTGACAGAGCTGTTTACAACGTGGGGGTGTATTGAACTTTGAACTCTGACCCAACGAGAAGGGGCAAGATCCCCGTAGATGAGAAAAGAAGAAGAGACGCTAGCTGGAAGAAGAACGGATGGGACGCTGCGTCCAGCAGCGAGAGAATGGACGGTGTTGCCCGTTAATTAATTGTTAATGTAAATATCATTGTAAAATATAATAAATGGCTTCATTTAAAGTAACGTCCCGTTACTGCGTTTTACATGTCAAACACCCCTAGACACCCACTTCAAAAGTTCAGCTTTGTTTAGACTGGAGGAGAAGTCTAACAAAACTGTAGGTTCGGCTGGAATGCATCAGTTGAAACCGATGTAACTCTACATAAATTGGGGTTTCGGCTGGGATGCGTCTTTTCCAAGCGCCCAACTCTACATAAATTGGGGCTTCGGCTGGGATGCGTCTTTTCGCAGCGGCCCAAATCTACATATATATACTAAATGTCAATATTGTAATATATCAAAAGGTTTACTTATGCCAGATATTATTAATTTAATATTAAACGTTTCATAATAAGCATAAATTCTAAAAACATTTGACTTTTTAAAAGAAGTTTGTTTATAAAGTCATGGAACATTTCCTCTCTTAAACGCAATAAAATATTTATTGTTTTTAAAAGCATGAATGACCTTTGACTTTTTGACCTTGACCATTTGACCTTTAATTTATCATTTGTATTGAACATCATTTTTACAAAAAACAGCAGCAATGGGAAAAATTCCCCAAAATAGCAACAGTTATTTTTAAAATTAAAAATACCTCAATTAAAAGGAAAACCAAAGAGTTCAATTAAAATTAAACAAATATTTTTTAATATTATTAACTGATAACCACTGTTTACGATGGTAAACTTTGTTTTAGATTTATTGGGAAATGCCATATAGCATAATATAATAACGCAGAATATTAGTTATGTATTAGATTTAAATAAGAATATATTGGCGATATTGTTTTCATTATTTTATGTGAATAATAAAACATTTTTAATAAACACAGCTGTTTTCGCTGTTTCCATTTGTGATATCTGTAATCTAATACTGCAGAACAAAAACAACGTGCTGAAACAGGTGCTTACATGTTAGAAACTCTTTTGTCAATATTTTTACACGTATTTGTCTTGTTTACGATTTTGTAATGCAATCTAACTTATCTATTCGTTACTGTATTCAGAATTCCGATACGTTATGTTGTTTTTCATTAAAAAAATTATTAATTAATATTTTGTATAAACCTATATTCCTATTTCATGCTTGCAATTTAATGATATAAAAAAAATGTAAAATGAATGTTTAGTTTTACTTCAATTTTTTTTTATCGTTGCAGTTTAACGTACTTTGTATTATCATGATAAATGTTTTATTTTGGGTATTAAAGGGATTTAAATACCCATTCTTAATTCATCAATGAATTCGTATCAACTTCTTCTGTACAGTACCTCACGTAAGTTTTCTGATAGGCGGTACATTTATACAGATTATTAAATAAAAAAAGGAATTAAATCAAATAATGATACCTTGTATTACAGATTTTAGTTACTTCTTTAAAGTTATGGTATGTTATTAAGTTATCGAGTTCTATTCTCAAATTACAGCCAAAAATATTCTATTGAGTTCATATTTAGTGATAGAAGAACATAGCCTTTTAATAACTTATTTGCAATTCTAAAGCACCCACTATCAGGCATACAAAAAGTAATATGCTTAGAATCATTATCCTTATAGTATTTATCTGCAATTCTAAAGCACCCACAATGAAACATACAAAGCAGTAGGCTTAGAATCAGAATCCTTATAGTACTTGAAGGCAATTCTGTAAACCCAGATTTCTGGCTGATTTTCAAATTCAATTTAAGATTTCAGAATACATATACTAATCTATGTCTTCATCTATAAATTCGATTTCAACTACCCCAAAGTGTGACATGCAACCAGACGTCATAATTCATCCATCGCCATATTTACCAAATGGAAATAAATTCTCTTGTTGAAATTCTTTTTTTGATTTTCTTCAAACCATCATGCAGACATTGATTCCAATTGTTTTAATTTTTCCTTCATAGCAAATATTGTAAGTAAGAAACCCTTTTTTTTTTCATGTTTCTGTCAAATCATATTCGAAGACTTGGATTCTTAACAGCAATTAAGAATTTCTGTCTTACCATTTGGAGAGGATAACTGGCTTACGTATGGGAAATGTTATAGATCTTTACACGTTTTTATTTACTGTTATGATTCTAATTCGTATTTAATATATTTTTTTTAAATATTTTTTTATCATTTCATTCGTAAACAAATAGTCAACATTCAAGTGAACGAGATTAATAATTAAAAAATTCTCTTGAAATTGATACAGGTTAACGAAAAAATTTTGTTAGCATCTTTTTTTATCAATGCATCGTTTTTCTATGCACATTGTATTTTTATATGGACATGCTTACTGTAGCCCATATAACAAATGGGAAATGTTATTTACACTGTTTTTTTTTTTCACTGCTTTGATTCTAATTCGTATTTAATATAGTTTTTATATATATTTTTTTATCATTTAATTCGTAAATAATTATTCAACATTTGAGTGAACGAGATTAAAAATTAAAACATTCTCTTGAAAATACTATAGATTTTTTTTTATTCCAATGCAGCTGGCAAACAGACATGGACGTCTTTGGATGCCTATAAGGGCTGCACCGACGTTACTCACTTTGCATTACCCAGGGCGCGTGTAACTTGATGGTAAGCCACGAACGCGGAGTAACAATGCCCCCACAGCGCTCTACGATCCTGTTAGGACCGGGACCTACGGCTTAAAGTGGATTCCGAACCACTACGACACCCATGGGCAAAGCCGGGATTTGAACCCGATACCCGTGGTACCGAACGGCAGAGCGCTAGCCATTCGGCCATCAGGCGCCCCCCAAAAAAAAAATACTATAGATTAATAAGAAAATTTTGTTATTGATTTTGTTTCAAATGCTCTTTTATACACGTTGTGTTTTTAAATGGAGAACATGCTTACTCTAGAATTAATCGATAATATTTTTTTTTTAATTTTATGTTTTTTAAAAGCATTTTACATAATTTTTTTCCTTGTGTATTAGCTCAAAACCAAAATAGATTAACCCCTGTATTATTAATATTTTAATAAGATGCATTTGTAGTTGCCATGGTCTGTAAAAGTGTCCAATTTACAGTAGAAATCTGTGGTTTTTCATCTACATACATTTCTATTATGTGTAGTAATGTGAATTAGGTGGAAATAAAAGATTGCGACATTGGAAATAAATATTAGCAGCATTTCCTCGTAGGATAAATTTAAAATGTGTTAATACGTATTGTTCCGTTTTGATTCTGACTAAAACGATTGCGCAACTGCATGTTGCAATGAGTACAAACTTTTGTAGTAAATAATACTTAGAATAAATATTTGGGAAATTCATGATAATGAATTTAAAAGAATTTATAGATAATACAATTAAACCTCTTAAATTATTTGCTAGGTATTAAATTAATAGAATTTCAAGGATCAAGTTGTGTTTCCTTTAGTTATCGTATGAGAAGTTTTTGATTTATGATGATGCTTTTGTACCAACAACTTTGTCAGTCAATTATGAAAACAGGCGATATATTTAAAAAAACACTTAAATTTAATATATATTGATAGGCATACGTACAAAAGTAAATTTATAGACAGACGTACAATTAAATAAATGGGACTTAAAAGGCATACGTAAAAATAAATATTTATAGCCATACGTACAAAAGTAAATATTTATAGGTACAATTACAGGTTTGTATTACAGGTAGGTACAGGTTATTACAGGTATTACAGGTTATTACAGGTAGGTACAATTAAATAAAAGGATCAAAAAGGAAAATATATAAATGATTTAAAATACGTAAGTGAATGAAAAGAAAAATCCACAGATTAACACTTGAATGCGTTTTACTTAAATCATAACATTTAACATTGCTTTTAATTAAATAGATATATAACTACTTTTATTTAAACTATAATATAATTTTATTTTGCTACACAAAGTATCTTGTTTAATTAGAATTTTTTTAACGTTGTCTATTTGACTTTTCTTTTTTTTCTCAGAATTCCATATTTTGCTCCAGATTTGCAAGTAGTTAAATTTTTTTTCATTTATTTTTACTTTAATGGAAGTCATCGATGTAGTTTCAAAAATTTAATCTGATTCTTTTAAACAATTTTTAATTTTTCCTTCTACGACATATCTTCATATTACTCCTCCATTTTTTTTTCTTTTGTAACAATGACTTTTTGGAGATTAATCAATCTGAGATTTATATTGCGTTATGTATATTTATAAACATAGATAGATCTAGACGCAATTTTGATATAATTTTTAGGATTTCCCTAATTATTTGTTACATTTTTTTTAGAAAAAAGTGCTAAGGATATTAGGTTGAGGATTATTTTCATTATACAAGGACATAAAAATAATTTAAAAAGAAAATAATTAATTGTATAATATTTTAAATCTTTCAATTATTTTTCCTATTGCATGGAACATAGTAAATGTGTATATGTATATTTTTATGTTTGTTATTGGTATATATGAGTATATTAGTTAATATGTTTTAAATATGAATAATATTTCTATTTTTAACAGTCATTTTATTACTTGTTAAAAGTTAATAAAACTTACCTGAATTAATTAATAAACCATCTGAAATTATCCCTTGTAAGTGTATAAAAAAATTAAGTAATTTCAGGTTTTTTATTTCAATAATTTAATAAATGTAAATTAATATAATTGAAACAATTATACCGTTTTTAAGCGAAGTCATTTAAAATGTATGTGCTTAAATATTGCTCTATATCATTAAATATTTTATGCCATTGCCAATTTTGTGTAACAAATGTATACGAATAAAGTTTTTCTTTATTGGGAATCTAATGTAAAATAAGTGTTTTTAGGATAATTATGGGGAAAAAATGATGTGATAGATATCAACACGATGCCACAGATCATCAACTGTAGTGACTGGCGTATGGTGGCAAGCCATAGTGACTCGGCAACCACGGACCAGACGTTTTCTATCGGCGAGAGATCTGGTGAACGTGGCAAGGGCAGCAGCTGAACATTTTCCGTATCAAGGAAGATCCGTACAATACCGGCAACATGCGGTCGTGCATTATCCTGCTGAAACGTAGGGTTTCGCAGGGCTCGAATAAAGGGTAGAGCCACGGGTCATAACACACCAGAAATGTAACGTGCACTGTTCAAAGTGCCGTCAATACGAACAAAAGGTGACCGAGACGTGTATCCAATAGCACCCCATACCATCATGCCAGGAGATGGGTCAGTATGACGCTGATAAATGCACGCTCCAATGTGCGATCACCACGATGCCGCCAAACACGGATGCGACCGACCATCTTGATGCTGTAAACAGAACCTGGATTCATCTGAAAAAATAACGTTTCACCATTCGTGCGCCCAGATTCGTCGTGGATCACACCATTGAAGACTCTCCTGTCTGTGATGCAGCGTCAAGGGTAGCCGCAGCCATGGCCTCCGAGCTGAGAGTCTACGCTGCTGCAAACGTCGTCGAACTGTTCGTGCAGACACTTGTCTTGCAAACGACCCCAATTCTTGACTCAGAGCTCGTGACGTGGCTGTATGATCCATTAAGGTCATGCGGGTAACATACATGACTTCTCGGCTGCTAGTGATAGGGGGTCGTTGAGATCCAGCACGGCGTTCCTATTACCGTCCTGAACCCATCGATTCCATATTCTGCTAACAGTCATTGGATCTCGACCAACGCAAGCAGCAATACTGCGATACGATAAACCGCAATCCCGGTACGCTACAATTACACCTTTATCAAAGTCAGAAACGTGCTGGTATGCATTTCTGCTTCTTACACGAGGCATCACAGCAACTTTTCACCAGGCAACAACGTTCGAATGCAATTTGTGTGTGAGAAACCGACTGAACAATTTCTTCATTTAAACACATTGTAGGTATCGCTACCGGCGCCTGCTTTGTCTGAACGCGATGAAAAGCTAATCATTTGCATATCACAGCACCTTCTTCCTGTCGTTTAAATTTCACTTCTGTAGCATGTAACCTTCTTGGTGTAGCAATTTTAATGGCCAGTGTTGCAATTACTTTGTATTATTGAAACAATTATATCGTCTTTAAACGAAGTCATTTAAAATGTACATGCTTTTAAATATTTGTCTATATCATTATATATTTTATATCGTCGCCAATATGCATAACAATGACGTATATGAATAAAGTTTTTTTTCATTCGGTATCTAATGAAAAATAAGTGTTTTTAGAGTAATTATGGGAAAAACAATATTTTATTCTGTAAGGAAAAATATATAATTTTCTTTTCAGACATCACGCACGAAATTTCTGTATGTTGCGTTTTATTTATTTTTGAATAGGGTAATAATATTTGTTTGCTCTTCCTCTTATTCACAGTAAATTTCACCATTTCGTTTCTTTTGAATTATAATTAACTTAATTAGAGCAAGATGTTTTAAAGTATAAGAAAACAAATTGGTTTTATTATTCTTTTTTATTTGTTTAATTTTCTTTTATCATATTTTTCATTTTCTGTTTTATTTAAGTGATGCATTTATAATTATATTAATAATCATTTAACCAGTCATTTTTCCTTCTGCAGGACAAACTGTTGGTGCGACTGGAAGAGCACGAACCCGAACAAGCCCAAACCCAAGATGAAGAAGTGAGTAAAAAAGTAATTCTTCCAGCACTTTTCTTTCACTTACGAACAGTAGTTTCGTAGTTTACACGTATTTTATCATTAAAGTTTTTTTATGTATAGAAATGTATGTGAAGAACAAACCAATTTTAATGAGAAGAACGCTTGTAGCACTGATCTGGAAATCAAATGATGTTGTTTACAACCTCACTGATGCCACCTTTGCACATTCATTTGTAGTAATGAATATAAAAACCCTTCCCTGTTTTAAAAAGTATTTCCATGAAAAAACTTTTAGTTATTTTCACTAAATAGTATCTCCCCAAAAAATAATCCGCTATAGTAGCAGCCAATAATATGTCTTAGGATAGCTCATTGAAATAAAAATTGGGTAAAACAACTGTTTCTACTGAAATATTTTTTAACAAACATTATCTTGTTTTCACTACAGATGTATAAGACAAAGTTCATTAATTCTTGTTTCATTAAAATAAATGATCACCGAAATGGAATAAGTTTTTAACTCTGTTCAGGCTTTCTTCAAATGTTTTTCAATATATAGTAAAAATTTTGGTAAAACATCTCTTAAATATTTTTTAACAAACATTATCTTGGTTTTACTTCAGATGTATTGTTTAAGACAATGCGCATTAATTCCAGTTCAGGAATAATAAATAATCACTGAAATAGAATAAGTTTTTATGGAGTTCAGGCTTTCTTCAAACGTTTTTCAATATACTATAGTAAAGATATGGTAAAACATCTGTTTCTTCTCAAACATTTGTTAACAAGTATAATATTGTTTTTGCTTCAGATGTATTATTTAAGATAAAGAGCATTAGTTCCAGTTCAGGAATAATAAATAATCACCGAAATGGAATAAGTTTTTATCTGTGTTCAAACATTCTTCAAATGTTTTTCAATATGTAGTTCGTTTTTTGTTTTATCTCCTTGTCGTATTCTTTTTGAAAGTCTCATCTCTACTCATTATAACCAAGGAGATGCTCTTAAAACTCATACCAGAATTTTAATAAGAAAAAAAATTAATGTAAAATAAAATTATTTTAAGAAATAAAGACCTTTTGCCAAAAGGAAGCATCTTTTTATCTTTTGTGTTTGTTCGATAGCTCGAACTCAAGAAGCATACTCCAATAATGACTCATACTCAGTTAATGGACTCTATTTAAAAACTCCTTTATTTTTGGCAGTCATCAAACTCGAAGATGGAACTGCCCACATAACCTTTCACTGGGGTTACACTCAATTATTTATGCAGTCATCGCGCTCATGGATGGACTGCCACAAGCAACCTTTTCCTTCGGTCGCTAAGTTTCAACTCGTTTTACTTACATTCCTTCTTTCTCTCCCTGGCCCTCACCCCCTGCCAGACACCCCCACAAACAGGATGTTTTCCGGGCATAGGGCGTTGACCTCCCCCAGGCGGGAGAAGCTGGGTTTCGACGTAACAGTGTTTTTATCAGCAAATTTTTTCTGGTGTGTAATGGACAAATACTGGAGAGACTTTTTTGTTAACTGTATGCAATAAAATTACCACAATTAAAATTATTTATTAAATCATACTTCTTAATTTGAAAAAAAAAAAACGAATTTATTCTAAAATTGAATTTTTCAATAAATGATAATTATATCTCAAAAATGGTAAACTGTAAACTAAACTGTAAAATTACCAACTGCGTATTTTTCAAATTTATTACGAACGTGCCTTACCATAACTTACGTCGATATATCTCCATCTTACGATGGCGATCTGAGTAAGTACATTTTAAACAAAGAAAGATAAATCACCTGTTTTTCACACAGATAAGAAGCGATAACTTTTATCTTCATGCGTAGTTTTTGAATACAAATCTACGTGGGAGAATAAGCTGAGTATTTCTTAACCCGACAGCAGTTACATTGTTACGAGAAATTTTTTTTAATAAAACTAATATTACTACAGAAATTAAAGCAAAAGAACATTATGAGTTTTAGTTCAATTATTTAATAAATTCTATTATTAATGGAACTGGGATAAAAGATACGTCAACCATATTAAGACATATATTCATAGTCCATACAAATAAATTTGCAGTTGATTATGAGTACATTTTTAATCTTTATATACAATTAAGGTTGTTTAACGTTCCGTTTTGTAAAAATTACTTGTGGGCACCGTCTTTCAAATTCATGGCAATTTTTTTATAATATGCAGGCATTTATGTTTTAAGGCATTCATCAATAAATCTATGACATGTGTTAGTGGATCAATTTTTCTTTAAATTGTCATACAATTTTTTATCTAATTTAACTGTAATTCATCATCATCATCATCAATAGCACGACAGTCCAGGGTCAGTTAAGACTTTCTTTAGAAGAGATTTCCATGCATTCTTCTGGGTGATAATGGTCCTCCAATTCTTAACCTTCAGTACAGCAAAACTCTTTTTCACCTGCGTCTATCCATCGCAACTTGGGTCGTCCTCTTCCCCTTTGTCACGGCGGCTTTGCCAAAATGTGCCTTTTTACAGGTTTTAAATAACTTATTCTAAATACATGAACGGCCCAATTAAATCTATTGATCTTAATAAATTTTATAATGTCTGGATGTAACTCATTATACTCGGCATTACTGAGCTGGTTGCGTGGGTGCTATCTTGATTTTTCTAATATGTCACATAAATATGGAGTAGTTGCTTCCAAAAGACATTACTAGAGAAGTAATGTCTTCCAAAAAATATACTTCGCTTTACTTATTATTATGAGCGGCCTGATGTACAATTGGTGAGCGCTCTGGCCTTTGGTACCACAGGCTTCAGGTTCGAATCCTGGCGGTAGTATGGATGTTTGTGAGTTGTTTGGAATCTACGTTAAACTGTAAGTCCCGGTCTAATTGGCCTAAATTGTGCAAAAAGCGACAAACCTAACGTTATTATGAGTATAGTTTAGAAATTATTACTGCTCATTTATCGATACCCTTATCAACTTCAATGGAGAATGATGCAAATTAATTGTTTTCAGTAATGAATGGGAAAATGAATCTTATTCATGAACATGGAGATACATTAATAGATGCAAATATTTAAACAAACATGGAAAGAATTTTAAAATGCTGAAATTTTTTATGGAAAACCGTGGGCGCAAACATGAATGGTATTTGATAAAAAAAAAATAATGCTTTGTTATGATTGTTTAACTTAATGTAATAAGATGGTGAGACCTGTGGCCGAGTGACTGGTGCTCGGTGACACGGATTAGAGGTTCGTGTCCCAGCGGAGCTATGGATGTTGTAGTGATTAGAAATCCACTAGGTCCTGGTCTAATATGATTGTTGGGCGTAGAACAACTACAACCCCACCTTGTAATAATCCGAACCTATTCAACCCTACCCCGCAAAAAGAAAACATCTGCTATCTCGAAATCTGACAGTAGGCAGACGGCTTTGGCCGACCATGGGACTGTTGCACCATTGAATAAATAACTATTTTACGCAGAGAAACAAATCTAATTCCTTTAGGATTTAGGTAATCCCATCAACTCTAGGCATATATGAATATTTTCATTTGTTCCAATGTATGCTACTAGCACTGGTTTGGATTTTAATGCTTATCACAAATTTTGGTGCATTATTACCCTATAAAAATTTGTAAAAAAAAATATTGTGTCTCGAAATCTGTCAGTTGGCAGGCGGAATTGTTCACCATTGGGATGTTGCGCCAATGAAGAAGAATAAGTTTATATCGATCCGTTAAACATTAATTACGCGATAATGAAATCAACTTAAATTGATATGAAAATTAATGTACCAAGAAAATAAAGATTCATTTCAAGCCAGTTAGGAAAAGAGGAAAGTTAAAGTTTCCGAGATTCTTATCAATATATTTTATTAAATCATTCAGATCAATTTTATTTTTTGAAATTTTAAATAAAAAAAGCAGTTAAACTCTCAGTCAACTATTTACATTTCTTTCTAATTTTATATTATTCACGATACAGATATGTTAAAAATAGGATGACATTTTGTAATGTTTTTTTTACTTTTGGAGTTATGAAAGTAGATCTGCTATATATTTTATATGTCCGTACTATAATGTTACTGATAACAGTACATCATGTAGTGATTCATCTAAAGAGGATCCTTTTTTTGACAAGCTGTACCACAGACCAAAAAAGATTACAGCGCTAAAAAAAAAGGTAGCGTCACAGTATTGAACCTGATGAATGTAGTTCGTTACTTTTGACCTTTTGCGAACATGGTCCATCGAATCGAGGAAGTTACTAATAAAAACTTTAATCGATTCGTGATGGATGAACCGATCTTTATGTGACGCCACGTGAACGGGTACAAAAAAACATTAAGTCTGCGATAGATACGGAAAGAATGAACCTTTTCCAATGACTCTTTACTCTTTGGTACGGATTTATTTCTCTTTAAAGTAAAATTATCCTAATTGAAAAATTTAAATGTAATAGAGATTAATTTATTCAAAATTCTCCAACAATGAAAACAAAGCAACTCGTATTATATCATCATTGATAATTCAAATTTTCTCGACAAGTCAGCCAATCTCAAAAGTATTCGCATCTACCTTGGAGGTAGATTCTATAGATTTGTAAGCCAGAATGTTTCTCTATTGGGTTCATAGAGGATAACAGAGAGCACGAAATAACTGATATATAGTTCATGACAGTGTTCATTCCAAATTTCTGTGAAACCAAAATTATTTATAGTATAGTAATCATGACTTTGAAAGGTGAATTTTGGCAAGATTTAAGGAGTCCCATTTAGGTATATTAGAGTGAAAGAATTTAAGGGCTATTCTTGGAGGTGTTAGGGAAAGTGATTGTTGGAGAAGACGGTACAATTTATAAATGCTGTAAGGACCCAGATATTATAAAATTTATTAAGATCAATAGGTTGAACTGGGCTGCTCATGTCTTTAGAATGAATGATTCAAACCCTGTAAAAAGGTTCCTTTTGGCAAAGCCACAGAGGCAAAGAGGAAGAGGACGACCCAGGTTGCGATGGATTGACGCATTAAGATTTACCATTAAGATTTTGCTGTGCTAAAGGTTAAGAATTGAAGGACCCTTGTCACCTAGAGGAATGCATGGAAATCTCTTCAAAAGAAAGTCTTAACCCACCCAGGGCTATCGTACTATTGATGATGAAGATAGTAAGCATGGGTAGCTCATATCCTGTATATGTATATTTGCAATATGAATAGCCAGTGATTGAGATCATCTATCATCATTAAAATAACAACAGATTTATTTTATTTAATTTTAGCTGATATGACCTAGCGATACCTAATTTATTATTTAACGATATCTAATCATTTATTTCTCTGCTGGGTTCAAAGAGGACGCGAAATCCTTGATAATAGTTCATGACAGTGTTCATTCCAAATTTCTGAGGAACCAAAATTAGTTATAGCATAGTAAAGCTGGACAGCTAATGTTCGCTACGTGTATATTAGCAATATGAGTGGAGTATGAGTTAAGTAACAATATAAACTCAAGAGACTCATGTCATATCACCATTAAAATAACAACACATTTATGTTATTTAATATTAGCTTATATGACCCAGTGATGCTTAATTTCAGGAAATTGTTTTTTTTTTTTTTTTTTTATTTACTTGAATAAATCCTTTTTAAAAATATCAACGAGAAGTACAAAATATAAAGAAAATATGCTCAGGAATATAACACAAATTTTCCTTATTCAAAATCATGGAAATCCTAATATAATCCTTTAACAACCGAATTCCGGATTGGTGAAATTTTAATATTTTAATTTCAAAACAAGAAAACAATTATAGAACATAGAATTAAAAGAGAAATAAATATACAATAGGCAAAATTCTAGAAAATATGATGTATGAAATCAGCAACCATTTGGTTTTCAATATTAATTGCTATTATTATTGCTTTGATATTATTGGTAACATACTAATATTAATATAATTTCTGAATAATAGACAATGAATAAATTCTTCAAAAATATCCATATAAACGACAAGTTATTTTTTTAATTAAAAAGAAAATGGCATCTGTTGAGATTGGGGGTATCGTAATATTGACGACGAAAATAATAAGCACAAATATTTAATTTATTTCCTTACAAAAAAAAAAGTGAAAAAGTGGATATAAATAAAATCAAATTTAGAATTAAAAAATTAATTTTAAACCTATATATATATATTATGGAACATTTGAAATAAACTGAAGTTGTAATAAAATTAAAAAATAACCACAATATTTTAATTTGAAAAGAATTTCTAAAACAATAATTAATTTCGGCTGTTCAAATGTTTATACATTATTTATCAAGTAAAAATCAAATAAGAAACAATATATATTAAATTCGAATTTTAAGTCACAGCTGTGAATAAGAAAGCTTAAAGATTATGACGTCATTTCCGTTTCGTTATTCTTTTGCAGACTATTTTAGAACTAAATAATTTTAAAATTTATGATTTTTTTATTAATTATTTATTGATCAAAAAATAAATAATATTTATATTTAGATATTTAAAATTTATTTATATTTTATAAAAATAAGTAATATTTATATTTAATAAATATTATTAAAAACTATTTATTTATTATAAATAATTAATGTTTATTTATTTTATTAATTTTATTATTTATTTTATA
Source organism: Caerostris darwini (assembly GCA_021605075.1). Taxonomy (NCBI): domain Eukaryota; kingdom Metazoa; phylum Arthropoda; class Arachnida; order Araneae; family Araneidae; genus Caerostris; species Caerostris darwini. The sequence continues at coordinate 58,943 of BPLQ01014675.1, forward strand.
AAATACAATTCAAAAATATAATTAATAAGATTTTTATTTAACTAAAAACTAGATGAGAAGAATTGAGCGTAGGTAAAATGAAATAGAAATCAGAGAAAAATTTTTACATTTGAATGTTACGGTTTTAAATTTTAGAAAATGCAAATACACAAATCTCTTGCCGTATCTATATATGCATATGCATCTTAAGATATGCATATGTATCTTAAGAAACTCAATAATAATTATCTGTAAATATTTAATACTTATAATGCATATTTCAAACTCCTAGAAAAAAGGGAGTTGACAAATATTTTCAGAAAAAATTGCCTTAAATGAACTTACATTTGTGGCAAATGCAAAGATCAATGCATTCCATTCTAAATATATAAATAAAAGTCTTTCCATTTATAGTTTACTACCGACCGTCAAAGCCATAGATATGGAAATTATATTTATTTGCGTTTTATATGTGTACCTATAATATTTCTAATCTATGCTAAATTAATATTAAAAATTTGATGAAAACGTTGTGTGTATTTCAAACTCCTAGAAAAAGGGAACTGACAAACGTCCAGACAAAAAATTGTCCTAGACGAATTTATTAGATTTGTGGAAAATTCAAATATCAATGCATTCCATTCTAAATAACTATATGACGTATTTCCATTTATATTACTATTGATCGTCAAGGCCATATATATAGAAACTATATTTGCGTTTTATATATGTATATATAATATTTCTAATCTATGCTGAAATAATATCCTATTAAAAAAATAATGCGAAAGTTAAATTTATTTTTCCCCCTCAAATATAAAATAACTCGTTCCTCAAGATTGGCAATCACCTCTGCGATCAAATGACTCACATTTTCGATACAAATGCCATTGATCTCGGACATTTTTTTTTCCCACCAATCACGAAATGTTTATTTTCACCGGAACTCCCGGATTGGCTTAGCTCGGGTGGTAGGTCAAGGCTGCAAACTTCTCTATTGGAGTAGGAAAGTATTTCTAGGGTGCTGACGCAAGTGGCAGACGTCATGATAGGGCGGAAGTGCAAATTGGGGCTATTTCCAGAATTAATATTCTTGAAAACAGTCATTTCTTCGCATTCTATGGCAACTTCCAGGTGTGCAATTCATTCAAAATAAATAATATTTTTAGATTGCAGTATAAACGGAACAGGATTCAGTAGTGAAACTTAAACAAATGTGTTTTGTGTAAATTAAATGTTTGTGTATTTTGGGGTGTTAATAATAATTGGTTTCATTTCTCTTGCACGGTTTCCTCTGGTATATTTGTTTGAAAGTGGCTTTTTAAATATGTAATTGGATAACAACAGTTTTGTTAACGTTCAGAATATCACCATCAGTGTGAAATTGGAAATATACCATTGCAAATTTTTAACACACGATTGTTCCGTTAAATTTAATAATGTTTTCTTTCTATTTAGAATCAAAAAGGAGATCGAATATTTATTAAATCTTATTGTTATTTACTGATATATTTGTTTAAAATAGCTTTTTAAAATTATTTTTCGATATTTTAAAAATATGTAATTGGATAACAACAATTTTGTTAACGATCAGAATATCACTAATCGTGTGAAAAGATAACATAATTAATTTTAAACATACGATTGACCCGTTAAATTTAATATTTTCTTTCTATATAGAACCAAAACAGTGGATATTTTTCAGACAAGAAAGAGATCGAATATTTATTAAATCTTATTCTTATTCACTTGGTAAGAATAAGATATTTAAAGTGGTTTTTTAAAAATATTTTTCGGCAATTTAAAAAAGTATGTAGTTGGATATCAACAATTTTGTTAGCTTTCAGAATATCACCATCTGTGTGAAATTGGAAAGATAGCATTGCAAATTTTTAACACACGATTGTTCCGTTAAATTTAATAATGTAGCAAAAATAGTTTAATAATGCTTTCTTTCTAAATAGAATCAAGAAAGAATTCGAATATTTATTGAAACTTATAGTTATCTACTAATATATTAATATATTTTAAAGTGGTTTTTTAAAAATGTTTTTCGACAATTAAAAAAAATATGTAATTCGATATCAACAATTTTTTTAACGTGCGGAATATCACTAACTGTGTGAACTTGGAAATGTAGCATTTCAAATTTTTAATACACGATTGTTCCTTTAGATTGTTTGGAAAAAAACACTTTAATAATGTTTTTTTTATATAGAACCAAAGCAGTGTATATTTCTCAAGGGAAAAAAAAAAGAGATCTAATATTTATTAAATATTTTAGGAAATATTGAAGTTATAACTGCAATGTTTTCCAGATGTTTATGATATGCTTTAATTAAATCATTATTAAGGCAATTATAATCATTTTATTTATATAAGGCCTGATGGCCGAGTGACTTGCGCTCTGTGCTACAGGTTTCAGGTTCGAGCCCCGGCGGTGCCATGGGTGTTTGTAGTGTTTCGGAATCCACTTTAAGCAGTAGGTCCTGATCTAATATGACTGTAGTGCGTTGGCCCTACGGCAATAACGCGGCCCCCTGACAACCCTACTCTGTAAAAAGTCAGAGTCACGGAGCCAAGTCAGACTTCACCTACGGATGTTCCATCACAACCCCCCTTTCCCTCCTTCCATGAGACCACATGGGTTCTTGGACTTGATTTAGATGTGACTGTCTATCAAGTGGGATAAGAAACAACCTTATATTTGTATCAACATTAATATGAATTTCTGGTAATAAAATTGAATTAAATAATTAACTTAAGCTTATAATGAAAACAAAAATTTCATTTCATTTCATTTATTGATTAAATAATTCTACAGAAAAAATATTATATTTAATTGATTTTCTTTAATTCGATTAATTAATACCCAATTACAATTTATATTTTGAAATTTCTAATTTTTTTTCCTCTAAATAGTATTTTACAATTATTTTGGTTATACTTTTTGGAAATAAATGGTGTTTGCATAAATATTCATTCATGTAGCGTATATTAAACTCAAAAAATTCGCTTTTCTCCTAAGCTATTTTTTCTCCTTATTTGACCATTGCTCATTCTGTTTTATTTTTTTGATTACATGCAACTGATTTCATCAACATCTACACTTTTGAAATTTTTGTCATTTTTCATTTTATAATTTTATTAAATAAATAATTTTTTTTTTAAAAAAAAAAAAAAAGGGCATTTAATTATCCCTTTTTCTTATTAACTCAAAGGGCATAAGACCACCGCTATGTTTCAACATCTAACAATGAAGGAGCTAGAGGCCGATACGCGGCCAAGAATCTCCTTATTAATCTACAACAAGTAATATAAAAAAAAAATATTTTAAAGTCAATTCCTACTTTTTTTCACTCTATTGCAGAAAGTCCTTTATAAATAATTTTCATTCATTTTTTTAAGTTTATCTGGCGCCCTCTATTGGTAGATAAAGGCAACTTAAATCTAAAAAAAACTATAATTAATTAATTAAATTTAATTACTGAATTAATATTTGAAAAAACTGTATTAACATCTAGTGTCATCCACTACAAGTTCAAAAAAATGCATTTGAACTTGAATGGATTAATAAAAAGTATCTTATTAACGATTGAGAATTTGAACAAGATATATATAGGGAGAGTGTGAGCTAATAGAAGGAATTGAATAAGAGGATATTAAATTCCATATTTTTCATCTGAAGTATTTACAAAATAAAAATCATCCAATCTCACATACGCGACGTCAAGAAGAAAAAAATCAATAGTAAATAGGATGTCATAACCGAACAGCGATTAAGCTCATCTAATGGCACAATGGCGCCAGTAGACATCTGGCGGTTATGCACACAGATATAATTTCACTTTCAGATGTGACAAATGGCATGTCAAGGAAGATTGTCACGTGGTGCGCCAAAAAAATGGGAAAAAGCATCTCCTAACTCGGATTAAATTATAGTGTTTAAAATATCCATCACGTCCGAAACGTTCGCTATCATGGATAGTAGAGTGGGATGCTTTAATTTCGATCGCTACCGATGAACTTCTATTTTTCGATCGCACACCACCAGGTAAAAGTTAAGTCTATTTGTCGCGGAATAAAAATTGCAGGAAGATGGCTTAACATATCCATTTAGATGGCATATATATTTAGATGACACAAAAAAAAATCTTTTTTTGAAATATTGGTTTAAATTGAAAAATAATAAGTCATACATTTAAAGATTTTTAACTTAAAATTAAGTTTTTTTTATATATTTTTTTTTTTTATTTATTTATTTATTTATTTTTTTGAAGAATCAAATTTTTTTTATTTTTACATTTAATGCTCATAATGTAAACTGTCATTAAGTTTCATTATTGATTATAAAAGAAATAACGCCTCGTAAAAATTCCATTAATTCTATAATTCGCAGTTTTGGTCTTTTTAAAAAGCATTTTGGTATTATGTTTAATGATAAAAGAATTAATTAATGACAAGTTTCAATAGTAAAAGAAATATACAAATTTTCACTATACTATATAGATCTTATATAAACCACAGTTGATTCTTAATTTGAGTTTATATAATTGTAGTAAATGTTTCAGATTAGAATCTTCACGTAAAATCCCCTAATTTTATGAGAAAGAAACCAAATATATTTCATTTATTGATTTAAAAATTAAAAATCTCTGAAGAACTAGAAATGAAAAACAATTGAATAATAATTGCGAGTTTCTTCTTGTGGGCCTGGTGGCCAATTGGCTACCGCTCTACTACAGGCTTCAGGTTCGAATCCGGGCGGTGGCAGGTATGTTTGTTATTGGTTCGGAATCCACTTTAAATTTCAAGTCCCAATCTAATTAGCCTAATGTGTGCACAAAATGACAGTAGAGTGACAAACCAAACCTTGTGGGCCTTATGTTACAAGCATCCCATCAGCAGGTAATGAGTTGAGGACTTTTAGGGATAACTGTCCCACATTTCTGTGTCGTATGGCAGAAACCCAAACAACACCCGCCACATAGGCTGACTATTGATGCGAGACTCTTTACACACATTGCCACAATCGATATTGAATCTCTTTGTTTGTAAAAACAGTGACTGAGACCTCCCGTACTCTAGCTGCACTCGTTACTACTAAGTCACGAATGATGCTATATTCAGCTATTCGAATTATAACATCATTCATATTCAGTTATTCGGGTATAACATCAATCATATTCAACTATTCAAATTTAACATCATTCATATTCAGCTATTCGGATATATTTAACATTTTAAAGCAACCTAACATTTAAAATGATTCGGCATATGGTATACATAATATTTTTTTGTAAATTACTATTCCTTTATGTTTTCATAAAAGTATCCTTACTTTTACTTATCCTAATCCTTACTTACTTTTCTTTTTCTTTCCGCAGTGCGCCATTTGTATCAGTGCCAAAGCAACCATGCAAACTTTTCCATGTGGCCATCGCGTCGTCTGCCGGAAATGCTTCGTCAAGACGATCCAAATGGCCGTGTCCCAGAGACTCTTACCACTGCGTTGCGTCATATGCCGTGCCAAGATACTTAGGTTAAAGCAACTCTCACCGAGCAACAAGAACAACAACAACAGCAGCAGTCATCACCAGCAGCAGCAAGACCCCAACAACAACAGTAGCAACCACTCACCATTCGCCAACTCAAGCGGCCAACGTCATATTCGTAGCAGACCTCCATACCTAGACCATAGTTCCATCTTGTATCCCCCATCGTCTTCTTCTCACCGGAGATCGAATCTTCGCCAACGCATGGCCTTCAGACCGCCAAATCTCCTGTCGATTCCAGAAAGCGAGGAACTGGATCTGGTCAATGCTGTCCGGGACCAGGAGGTGCTGTGTCCGGACTTGGAGAACAAGTGGTCCGAGAAGGAGATCCTGAAGGCACAACTTAACGCCAAAGTGGGCAAAGTGGATCACCACCAGATTGTGAAATGGCTGTCCAAGTTCCGGCAGTTCAAGCCACCTTCCATTCTGAAAGGCATCAGAAACAAATGGAAGAAGTAGAGTTCGTGTTGAAGATTTACTGTCTGTTTTGTTTTTGTGTTGCAGCAATGTATGTCTTGGCTAATCGTGCAATAACAGTGTGATATATCGTTAGCAGTGTAACTTACCTACATGGTGTTTTCCTCCATAATACCCATTCCTTGATGAGTTTGGCATATATTCAAAATAAGTGTTAATAAACCCTCCCTTTCATTTGACTGTGAAATCTCCTCATTGATATTTGATAGGTATTAACTAACTATTTTTAATACTAATATTAAATTCAGTGAGTTAAATTTGATTTAGACATATTAAGGAACGTGAAACAAAAAAAAAAGTTTTCTTTTGAATATGTTTTATTTGAAAAAAATTTTTAACTCGTAAATAAATTATCAAGAGTTTATCAAATGCATTTATCAGACTTTATCAAAAGCAGATTAACTTAAAAGGATAACGATTCGCTTTAAAAAATAATAAATAAAAAATGAGTATTAATGTTATTAAATTAAGCTATTGCAGTTATTTAAAAGGAATTGATTAAATCTTGACTTAGCTTTATTCAAGGACATGAAGTTAACTAACAATAAAAATGCCTATGATGTTAGGTTGAGAAATAAATTTAATATTAAATTGTATCATTTTTGAAGCAGAACATTTTTGTGAGTGCTGTTTGATAAATGATATCCTTTGGCTATGCTTGTTTCTTCTGAGTAAATAAGAAAAGTTGCATTTCAATTTTTAATCATAAAGGAAAATGCAGTTTTCTAAGTTGTTACTGTTTAAAGTCAATTATATGGAATTAATTCTGATTTTCAATTTTGTACGAACAAAATATTTTTTAATTAATTCATGCCCAGCATCAAAATTATGTTTTATTAAAAATATATTTAAAAAAAACGTATGACAATTATTGAATGATTTATAATTACATATATACAGGGATTGGCTAAAAAAAATAAAATATTTTTTTGGTAACTGGAATGTTTTAGACCTGTTTTCTTGATCAAGAAAAAATTATTTTTATGGAAATGACTTTTTTAAATAGTCAGATTTTTTCAATTTTTAAATTGTCAATTACGTTGTGATAGAAAACAAGTAATATATATAAAAAAAAAAAAATTTAAGTCAATTCCTACTTTTTTCACTATATTGCAGAAAGTCCTTTATGAATAATTTTCATTCATTTTTTAAAGTTTATCTGGCGCCAACTATTGGTAGATATATGCAACTTAAATCTAAAAAAAACTAAAATTAATTAATTAAATTTAATTACTGAATTAATATTTGAAAAAACTGCATTAACATCGAGTGTCATCCACTGCAAGTTCAAAAAAATTTATGTGAACTTGAGTTGATGAATAAAAAATATTTTATTAACGATTGAAAATTTGAACAAATTATATAGGGAGAGTGTGAGCTAATAGAAGGAATTGAAAAAACATTTTCCTTATTAACTTTTTCGACACCTTACCAGAAAATTTATATTGAATCTACAGAGAATCTACTTAGAGACGAACTTTCTTTTTCTTTAAATAAATAAGTAAAAAATTAAATCTCTAAAGAGATCATCCATTAATTTCCCAGTTTTGTATTTGGCACCAATTTCAGCGTTCAGAACTGATGCATACTTCGTGCCATATCTAGATTCTAGTAATGATATGCTTACTTAAATTAATTAATCAATCAAACGTTAGCTCATTTAGATGAGATAAATTGATTGCTATTTAGATCATAAATTTGATAAATTGCATGCTAGTGTTTTGATAAATGAGAGGTGGTTTGATAGAAAATTCATATTTTGTGAGGAATCGCATTTTACACAACTGTGCTAATTCCAAAGACAGATGAACGTCGTATATGCTGACAAATAAAGTGCGTCTAAATTTAAAAGTAGGGCGTTAACATTGCTTGAAGCCTCGAGTGTGTTATTCGAACAACCTTGCATAATATATCAACTGCATTATGTCAGGTGAGTTATATAATTGAAAACAAATTTCAGCTTTCCCTTTTTTAGTATGAGACTTGGAATAGAAATGGACACGCATTTGTTGGAAAGGCTTGGTGCTGCATTTTCAATGTTTTAGTTTCGTCATCTTACTCCTGTGCAATAAATTATAAACAAGTAATATTAAAAAAAAAAAAAAAAAAATGTTTTTTAAAATCAATTCCTACTTTTTTTTCACTATATTGCAGAAAAGTCCTTTACAAATAAAGCTGAAATTTTCCCTTTACGTCTGGCGCCATCTATTATTAGATACTAAAAAAAACTAAAATTAATTAAATAAATGAATTAATATTTGAAAAAACTGCATTAATATCAAGTGTCATCCACTACAAGTTAAAAAAAATGTATTTGAACTTGAGTGGAGGAATGAAAAGTATTTTATGAACGATTAAAAATTTGAACAAGATATATATAGGGAGAGTATGAACTAATAGTAGGAATTTAAAAAAGTATTATTAATGTTATTATATATAACGCATTATTATTTAACTTATTATAAATGTTATTATTAGTAATGTTACTATTTCGTTCAAACCCAAAAAACCCCAATGTTTTATGAACGCAGAGATCAATTCGGTTTTCATTAAAATTTTGTTTAATTGTAATATTTAGTTCCGTACGTCATGGATTATTATTTAATAAGTATTATTAATAACAGTTATTATTGAAATTAACATATTTCGCATTACATAAAATATAAACTCTACTTTTTCTCTAAATCTAACCAAAATATTTTAAATATTGTAAGTAACTTAGAAATATATATTAAAAAAACAAGATTAGATGAATTATACCGAATTTACCAAAATCATTTTACTTTTAAGTTAAGTATGATTAAATTTCAAGTTTCTATAAATTGCAGAAATTAAAAAAAAAAAAAAAAAAAGAAACTTGTATCCAATTTAATTATTACTTAAAAAGTCATTTGTATTGGATGTATATAACTTGCTAATTACGAAAATAAGCCTTTCGAAAAAAATTATACATAGTATTTTTATTGTAGAGTTACGCATTTCATAAATTCATACTTACAGTGCCTTGTACAAAAGGCACCATAAATAGTTGTAATAAGTTGTATTGTAAGTACTTATTTTAATCTATTAGTAATGTCATTATTCATGACTTTTTGTATGGTGTAATGTAAGCTGTCAATACCTTGTGTCTTGATATTGTTATACCTGTGTATTGTAGGCTTTGTATTAAATGTAGATCGGAATGTCACTTTCATGTGCACATGTGTATTAATTGTGCGTAGTGTTGTGTATACTTTAGTTTAATCCATAATAATTCAGTTTATATTCGATTTCTTTTAAAATAGATTATTCTCAAAACTGCACTGCAATAAATAACATTGTGAATTCATTATGCATCTGTAGACAAAATATTGTATCACGAGGTTAATGTAGAATTAAGTTTTCACAATCACGTAAATCATCTATTCCCAATAAAAGTCATGACTAATTATGGATATAAAAAAAGTCTTAAGGTATAATAATGTAGATAAGAGTTTCTGACAAATTGAGAAGAAATACTTCCACTACTTCATGGCTAAATTGCCCCATAAATAATTGAATTTCTTTTAATGTCATGTGACAAAAAAAATCAGTAAAGAATATGAAAAAAATATGCTAAATTTGGGGACTGTGAATTCTTTGTAAATTCACAGTCAATTCTAAACAAAATATTGTATCACGTGGTTAATGCATAATTGCATTAAGTTTTCACAATCACATCATATCATCTATTCCAAATAAAAGTCGTAACTGATTATGAATATCAGAAAAAAAATCGTAATGTAAATATGAGTCTCTAACAAATTGATAAGAAATAGTTCCACTACTTCATACTTAAATGGATCATAAATTATTGAACTTATATTAATGTCACGTGACAAAAAAAATCAGCAAAGAATAAAACAAAAATATGCTAAAATTGAATCCGTAATCCTTTAATTTAATGCATAATAATTCAGTTTGAATTCAATTTCTTTTTAAATAAAATATTCTCAAAACTGCACTGCAATAAGTAATATTGTGAATTCACTGTACATCTGTAGACAAAATATTGCATATTAATGCAGTATTAAGTTTTCACAAACACATCATATCATCTATTCCCAATAAATGAAAATTAAAATAATATGTTTTTCTCATCCAAGCTCACCGATCTTCTGAACTAAGCCCACGGACTTCGTGGAGATCATAGACACCTAGCTAAGATACTATCAACTATAAATTGTATGGTAATTAAATAACTCTGTTAGACTAAGCAGAAATATTTTACTATGTCGTTATTATTATCAGATTCCAAATATTCTGTTAGCAGCCATTTATATTTTACAGTTTCTTTACGTATCATGTTAAAATAAGTCCAAAACATTTACGGATATTTTGCATTTTGTGCAAGTGAAAATAATAATTTAAAATTATTTGGGAAAAACATGTATTGAAAAATATTTGTATTATCAATACATATATGTAGTTTTGTATGTTATTATAAAGAATATATATATTAAAAAAGAAATGGTTTTGAAAATGTACTGCAACGTGTCTGTATATTTCTGAAGATCGAACCATGTGATCCTGATAATGCGAACAATATAATAATAATAATAGAAATGATGCAAAGTATATTTCATATTCAATATGCTTAACACAGATAATTTCGGATGATATAATTATTTTGTCAAAAGAACTCACTAAAAATTATGAATGGTAATTTGTATTTCTAATAATATCGTCCCCAGAAATCTCGATAAGATTAATTTAAATATAGAGCCATGGTTTATAATAACCTAGTTTTATCGATAACAGTATTTAATGAATGTAAACTGTTATCATTTGCCAGTAATTATTTTTAAGTTATCATAAAACCATTAAAAAGAATATTATTTGCATTTTAAATTATATTATTTCACAAAAAAGAATTTAACTAAATATTATTTACTATCTATTTTATATCACTATCTATTCATAGCTAATCATTTATTAAATTTTTGTAACTAATATTTTGAGTAAAATAGCAGAACAGGAGTCGTTGGGATTTGGCATCAAAAATTCCTTTCACCAAAGTCCTCTAAGAAAAGGGTCGCAACTGTAAATGAAGTGAATAACAAACAATAAAAGAAAACCGGGTTATCACATTTGGAGACTTATAACTTAGTTGGCGCCTCAAAAAAAAAAGCGCCAATGCATGCTGTATTAAAAAAAAAGTCGTAAGGCATAATATTGTAAACGGCCCCTATTTTGCGATTTTAACAAAATTCACAAAAATTTGTAAAAAAAAGCAACAGCAATAGAATTATTTGTGTAAATATACTTTATGGTTATAAATTTAAAAAAAGAAAGATTAGTTAACAATTAAAATTTCTTCAAAAATGTATTTATATTGTGCATTATGATTCTTTATCAGTTATTTATGATATCTGAATTTTTTGTACTTGAAAATACAAGTATTTTCCTACCTAAATGGACAAACATATTAAAATAGATTCTAGAATTAATTAAATGATATCATTTTTCTTTTACCATAGTTTTGAGAAGCTATAAAAGAAAACTAACCAAGAAAAAAAAGAGGTGATTGCCATTCTTCACCCACAAAATTCATATTTCCTTTTTTATTATCGTGTCAAAAATGACGTTCTAAAAATGGAAGGAATTTCGAGGAATTCATTTGTCCGAAATATTTCCTGTGCCATCTATCCTTGTTGAAAGAAATACCAAACGATGACGATAGTCAATCGATATTAACAATATTTTTTTTCTCTTTTTTATGGCTTTATTCTTTGGTAGAATTATTCTGCGATAGTCATCGAAATTTATTTCCTGAAATAACTTATATCATTTCGGAATGGAAATTTATAAATAGATATAAGACGCATTTTTTTATGTATTAAAAAAATGAATTTGCATTTAGACATTTCAAACAAAAAAATTGGAAAATAATAATTTTTATGATCTTATTATTTTGTGATCAGATCGAAAATTTTGTCATTAGCATAATTTATTTGAAAATATGTTTGATAATCTGAAAAATGCTGAAATAACATTTTGAAATTGAAGAATCTTTTTTTTCAATTTGTTTAAATTCAACAATTTCTTTAATTGGTCATAACTTATGGGCTTTTTCTGTGTTGTATATATATTTCTTAATAGTACTTTTTTGCTTTTCAAATGTAAATTTATTAAAAATATCAAATTAATTTTTACGATGTTCATTTATACCATATTTATATATTATTATAGGCAATCTTGTATATTTTCTGCTATTTTTTTCAAAATAATTTGTTTATTAAGATGAATGCATTTTATTTGACATAGCGAACAAAATATGTGTGTATGTATATTACATATGAAGTTGTCATTCCGTAGATTTGTATTGTGTACATAAAAATGAATATAGTCATAGTTTAGTATGGTAAATAAAAAAATTCAACAAATATCATAGTTTTAATTATTTGTTGCTATTATTTAGACATAGTTATTATATTATTATCTGATTGCTAAGAAAAAAGAAGAATTAAATACATTCGGATAAATTACAAAAAAGGACATAAATTGTTTAATAAGTGAGAAAAAAGCATATTTTCATAATAAATGTATATATTTGTAATTTGCGCACGAAAAAAGTTTTGTTCCTCATTTTACTTATTTAAAATTCACATTCATTTTCTTTTTAATACAAAATAAAACGTAATCAAACAAAAAAAAAGATTATTTTATCATTTACTTCGTTAGAATTTTACGTGGAAAAGTTTTAAAAAATAATATTTTCTCTTTGTTAATTGATGCTAAGAGTCAAATCTTACTCAATTTGATAACCTCTCACTAAAATACTCAAATAAGTCTTAGAAAAAATGAATTTATTAATCTTTGTATTAATGTTTAATAAAGTTCAGAATTAATATTATATTTATTACACAATATTGGTTTTAAAATGAAAATAACTTTTTAAAAAAAACTAAACATTTTTACTAAAAAATCGAATTTTTCCTTTTTTTAGAATTTATGTAACATTTTATTTAAACAGAGTTATTGTAATTAATATTATATTTATTACACAATATTGGTTTTAAAATGAAAATAACTTTTAAAAAAAACTAAACATTTCTACTAAAAAATCGAATTTCTTCCTTTTTTTAGAATGTATGTAACATTTTATTTAAACAGAGTTATATTAAAATTAGTGCATACAATCTTTCTTTTGTTAATCTAAAATTTCTTTACAAACACACTGAAGAATGTAATATAAAAAATTTTATTTTTCAGCTTCTGTATTGTAAATACTGTAATTTTTTAAATATTTATTGCTGACGCTTATTAAATAAGTGTTTATTTTACATTTATTTTTTTAAATAGAAATTAATTTTTAATATTAGTTCATCTGCGTGGAAACTTACCATAAGGAACACAGCAAAAGTAATTACATCATTATTCTAATAAATATATCCAATATTATAAGAGGGACCAATTAATGCAATTTTCTTTTTCATTTTTTAAAAAAAATACACTATTTACCAATAATTTTATTACTTTTATTTAAAAAAAACTAAAGTTATATTGAAATAAAAATATATTGCTTCTCTTTATATAAAAAGAGCAATTAAATATGTTGCATGTCTGCCTTTTCAGAAGTGAATGACCTCAAATCAGGAAAATGCCGAACATTTGGAGGGAAACCATGTAAAGACAGCTGCATTGAAAGTTTAACTTTATTATTATTTTTTTTTTCTCGATTCAGAATAAAAATTTTCAAACATTTTTTGAAGAGCATATTAGTTTCAATTTTGAAATTATACTGCACTGTCATTGTGAAAAGAGAAACATATTACGTAGTAATGAAAATGGCAAAATTGTCCACTCGTCGAAGAGATTCAACTCGTTCTGAAAACTTATTATTAAAAATATGATTTTATTTTTTTTTCTTGATTCAGAATAAGTTTTTTTGAAGAGTATATTAGTTTGAATTTTGAAATCAAATTACACTTGTCATGGTGAAAATCGCGGAATTGTCATCTAATCTAAAAGCGATTTTTGTTCTGAAAACCTATTATTAAAAATATAACTTTATTTTTTTTTCTTTACTCAGAATAAAAATTTTCAAAAGTTTTTTGAAGAGTATTTTAATTTTAATTTTGAAATCAAACTACTTTGTCATTATAAAAAGATAAACATATTACATAGTAATGAAAATGGTGGTATTGTCATCTAATCCAAAAGTGACTTTCGTTTTGAAATCCTATTATTAAAAATATAATTTTACTTTTTTTCATGATTCAGAATGAAATTTTTACAACCTTTTTGGAAGAGCATATTAATTTGTATTTTGAAATCATACTGCACTGTCATTGTGAAAAGAGAAACATATTACGTTACGTAGTAATGAAAATGGCAGAAATGTCATCGAATCCAAAAGTGACTCGTTCTGAAAACTTATTATTAAAAATATGATTTTTTTTTTTTTCTTGATTCAGAATAAAATTTTTCAGAAGTTTTTTCGAAGAGTATATTAGTTTGAATTTTGAAATCAAATTACACTTGTCATGGTAAAAATGGCGGAACTGTCATCCAATCCAAAAGTGATTTTTGTTTTGAAAACCTATTATTAAAAATATAACTTTATTTTTTTCTTGATTTATAATAAATTTTTCAAAAGTTTTTTGAAAAGTCTATTAGTTTGTATTTTGAAATCATACTGCACTGTCATTAGAGAGTTTTTGCATACCGTACGTTAGTTACCGTAGGACGTCCGTTAGCTTTTTCTTCCTAGCGCACATGCTCAGTTTCCTATGAGCATGCGCGCTAGGGAAAAAAAGCTAACGAGCGTCTTACGGTAACTAACGTACGGTATGCAAAAACTCTCTATTGTAAAAATAAAATCATATTGCATAGTAATGAAAATGGCAGAAATGTCATCTAATCCAAAAGTGACTTTCGTTGTACCAATTAAAATAAAACCGTAAACAAACTCTAAATAACCAACTATCTTTCGATTTCACACAAACAGAATCACTCGTTTATGAGACGCATGTTCGACAAATCTTGTTTTTGTCTTGCAGTGTTTATTTACACGGCACCAGCCTTCGAAACCAAAACATGTTTATGTAACAAACCTTGAAGTACAGCACAGGTGTGGTTAGGACTTTATTAATCATTTTCCATTCAAAACAAGTTGATATATAATATTTTTTTCATTAATTGCAATGTTCGAATTCTTTCACCTGTTTGGTTGGCTTAAGTATGGCCATTTCTAGAACCGAATTGTTGGTGAAAGAAAACAATCTCCTGACCTTACGTTTCTAAAATTCGTTTTCTGAAATGTCTGTTTGTAATTTCTTTTCTTTCTGTAAAATAAATATTTAATGTCCTCTTGAAAGTCTTTTGAAAACTTAAACGTGAATTTTTATTTTATAATTTCTACGATTAGTTATCGCGTTATGTTCTGTTTCATACCTTAAATATCAAATAAAAAAATGAATTATTTTAGAATAAAACAATTGAGAAAAATTCTTTTTCTCGCAAGAAAAATATTTGTTGTTGTTGTTGTTTCTTATCCCACTTGGCTGGCCAAACCCACGAGCCCATATGGACTCATGATTGAAGGGGAAGGAAGCAGCTTCTGTTGTGATTTAGCACCCGTAGGTAGAAGCCTGACTTTTGCTCCGTGACGCTCTTACAGTCATAGAAGACCGGGACCTACGGCTTAAAGTGGATTCCGAAACACTACAAACATCCATGGAAAAATATTTAATTGAGCGATATGAATTTTTTAAAATAAAAACATGTCATTTTTAAATTTTCAACAAACGTTTTATTGAGTTAAATTTGAATGAAAATTTATGTTTTTTTCCTCCACTGAACAATAATTTATGCTTTGAAATAAATTTTTTGGTAGAATACATTTTTAATTTTCCCTATTTATATATTTTGGAGAAACATATCTGTAAAAAATCGAATACTTATATTAAGCAAAATATTTAATGTATTCTAAAAAAAAAAAAATTATTGTTTTTTAGTAACACAGAATTATAGTAAAATAATTTGTTGAAAATTATTTAATGAAAATAATTTTGATATTGTCATTAAATTGTAAATTTGTAATGTTGCAATTATTTGAAATATATTGTTGTTGTTGTTGTTGTTTCTTATCCCACTTGGCTGGCCAAGCCCACAAGCCCATATGGACTCATGATTGAAGGGGAAGGAAGCAGCTTCTGTTGTGATTTAGCACCCGTAGGTAGAAGCCTGACTTTTGCTCCGTGACGCTCTTACAGTCATAGAAGACCGGGACCTACGGCTTAAAGTGGATTCCGAACCACTACAAACATCCATGGCACCGCCGGGATTCGAACCCGAAACCTGTGGCACCGAGCGCCAGACACTCGGCCATTCAGGTCCCAAATTTGCCAACGGCACGCAGTGTTCCCAGGTGGTCACCCACCCAAGTACTGACCGCGCCCAATGATGCTTAACTTCGGTGATCTAACGAGAACCGGTATAGTTTGAAATATATTGTGATATTATCATTAAATTGCAAATTTTTACTGTGCAATTATTTGCAATATATTGTTATATTGTTTAACTATAAATACATTTTCTGATATTTATCAACTGAGGAAAAATATGCACAATCTATCTTTGTGTCAGTAAATATTATGACAAAATCTGTTATCTCTTCTTATATACATGACTGTTTATATACATGATTTATTTTCTTATATATTATCAATTGACAATAATTTAAGTGTTAAATTACAAAGGCAAAAAAAAAAAGTGACAAATATTGAGCAAAATCCAATTAAAAGTCCAAAAATAAAAGATTTTTTAAAAATCTAAATTTATTTAAATTAAAAAAATTCGAGAAGTTATATTATTTTTATAGAAAAATGTATTATTATTAAATTTATAGAAAATAAAAAAAAATAAAAAATTTGCATATTGACGAGGAATATGAGAAAGGAATGAGTATTCACATCTTCGTTGCTTTATGATCACTAGATAACGGAAAAAAAGAGATTCGATTGCTCGAGTGGTGTAACTATACTATTTGCGGCCCGTGGCAAATTTTTCTAATAGGGCAAAGCAAAATGTCATCATTGTATTTTCTTTTTAATAAAGTACTACCTAAAATACGCATAATTTTTGGTTGCTACTAAGAACTTTTAATTTATGGGGATTATTGAATTAAAATTACCGGCTTTTTTTAGTAAAAATTTTATTTATAAAAATTTCTTTTTTGGGGCTTTCTGATTAGCAAAAGTGACAATGACAGCATAAAGGTTCAAGCTTCGGGCCATGGAATGTTCGACGGATAGAATAGCCAAATTGCGTAATCTGTCTTGTTCCATAGAATTTCTTAAATAAGTTTTTATTAATTTTAATTTTGAGAATGATCTCTCAGCAATAGCCGTAGTCACAGGAACTGCTACAAATAATACAAATCCAGTACACACTCCTTGATTGAAAACTTGAAGACATAAAATTATTGCTTATCCTTAATAAATCACGCGGTTCCCTTATGGAATAAGGTTTTTTTATTTGATGTATAAAAGTGGAACAAAAACTGAGAATTTCCTTGGTAAACGAGACAGATACTATATATCCTTTTTAGATACATCAACAAATTCTTCAGCCTTTTCCGATAATTTGGTATCATTTAAATTTTACAAAGCGGCGGGTTGCAAGATATTGGAATTGGAAACAATTTCAGTCACATTATGGAATCACGATCTCAGTTGATAACTGATGTCCAATACACGATAAAATACGCTCACTTTAAACAAGTTTTCGGGATCTTGGAGGCGTTCATCTTTGCGAATTTCGTTAAAATGACGTTTCAACTTCCTCTGACGAGTTCTAAGAAATTCGGTATTATTAAACCATTTTCTTGTCATACTATTTGCTTGTGTTTTAAAATCTCCAAATTCATGTCGATACTTTTCAAGTTCTTCCAGACAGACTTGCAGACTTGCACTAGTCGGAGTCACAAGAATTATTACAAATAACAACTTAGCGCCCACTTCAGGAAAGTTTGAAGGCATAAAATGATTCCTTATGATTAATAAATCCCGCATTTCCCTTAAGGCAATTTGTCCAATTAGTAGTATGGTGAAACACACTATACCACCCATCTTTTGTATCCATCCAAGAGTGATGGTGGTATAGTATAGGGAACACTATACCACCCATCCTTTGTACCCATCCAAGAGTAATAGTGGTTAATAGTATAGTGAAACGCACTATACTAAACATACTTTGTACACATCCAAGAGTGGAGGTGGTATAGTAGGATGACACACACTATACCACCCAAGAGTGATGATGGTATAGTATGGTGACACACATTATACTACCCATCCAAGAGGGATGGTGATATAGTATGGTCAAACACACTATACCACCCCTCCTTTGTACCCATCCAAGAGTGGTGGTGGTATATTAGGGTGACACACACTATACCACCTATCCAAGAGGGATGGTGGTATAGTATGGTGACAAACACTATACCACCACACATCCAAGACTGATGGTGGTATAGTATGGTATAGTATGGTCAGTATGGTATAGTATGGTATGGGTGGTATAGTATGGTGGTATAGTATGGTGGTATAGTATGGTGGTATAGAAGGGTGAAACACACTATACCATCCATCCTTTGTACTCATCTGAAAGTGATGGAGGTGAAACACACAATTTCAGATGTAAAGCAAATAATTAAAAAAAAATTAAAAACAGAAAAAAAGATTTCTTTTTCTTAACACGTAGAATTTATAAATATTTAAATGTCCAGTCTTTTATTCTTTTTTATTCAAATAATCGATTTTACCTAACTATTTCTTGTGTTATTACGTAACGAAAATAATTCACGCACAAGTAGGATAGTAAAGTGTTCTAAAGACATGACGTGTTTTAATATATCGCACCAAAATTACGTCTGTCGGTTCCCTTTTTAGCAGCTCCAAACGACTTTCAATTACCAGACATTGTTCGATAACGCCTTTAAGGTACGCAATGCGTGCTTTGTCCCACCTTATCAATGAAGTAGCGAGCAAATATCTCAGACGCAAAATCGACGATGTTGCTGATAGTGTGAATAATTTGTAAGCCGACGGAAAATTGGTGTTCGACGTTTTATCTTCCGTCCAGAACAATTCCATTCAAAGTTTTAAGCTTTCATAATGTATATTCTAGTATTTGTTTTAAATTAAATTTCTTCAGAGATAGTTTTGTAATAATGTTTATTTATAATTAGGATTAAATGTATCCGAAATTATATTTATTTATATTAGAAGCAAGCTGATATGAGTTGGCGTCAGTCGCTTTCAGTAATGAGCGAGATCTATTTTTAGTTTGTACGACAATCTAAATATAGAATATTAATTTGGAATACTGGTAGAATTGCTCAATGTATGAGATTAAAATGTATAATTTTATCAGCGGAGAGAGTTGAAAGGCTATTAAATCCAAAATAGATACGAACTTAAATATAACAGAGAAAAAAGTCGTTTTATTGATATTTATTTAAATTAAAGCAAATGACTTTTGAATTAAATTAGAGTTTAAAATTTTTAATTGTTCAATCAGTGTTGTTTTATCTCAATTTACTATCACAAAACGTAACTGTTAATTAATAAAAAAATGTAATTTTTTTGCAAATTTTAGTTATCATTATTTAACAAAATTTAAGTTATAGAAATTAGATTATACCAAATATGATGAATGATTGTACGATGAAACAACAAGGTTCCACATTACAATACTGGTAAAATCGCAGAGTAGGGGCTTTTGGGATTTGGGCGTCAAAAAATCTTTTCTCCAAAATGCGCCAAATAACGGGTTGCAATTGTAAGTGTGGTGAATTGCAAACAGCACAGGAAACACGAGTCATAACATTTAGCCGACTTATCTGCTAATTGGCGCCACAATTCCATGCAGTTGGGCTGATGTTTGAATCCGCTTGTGGAGTCTGTTGCAGTCACTAAATTCTTTAGTGAAGAGACTCAACTGTTAACATCGATAATTGTCAACATCGTATGTAAGGGCAGTTGGAACAAAGCTTGTCACATCAATAGTCAGGATGCTTGGTAATAGTTTTTCGGATTTTCTGCCATACGACAAGCAAATGAGGAGCAATTAACCCTAAAAGTCCTCGATGAAATATTGCCATCCTCTTTGAAGGCAATATTTTGATGTGTAGGCCGTTCATGGTGTCTATCGGTAGACAATTCAGGGCATACATAAAGGAAACAATTCCCAGTGACCATCGGTAATCTGTTCGTGGCATACATAAATGAAACAATTCCCAATGCCCTCAGTAGTCTGTTCATTTCATACATAAATGAAACAATTCCCAATGCCCATGGGTAGTCTGTTCATGGCATGAATAAATGAAGTACGATGCCCACCGATATGTAACAAAAAGTACTTCGACATTATAACTTGACTGTTGATATGAACTGCGTAAATACGCTCATCAAATTTTCTCGTTTCTGAAAACGGGGGTTACAAAGTACGCAGCCATCAGATTCGAAATTGCGGTCTTCTATATACTAGCCGCTTGATCTCCCATTTATCACCAATCTGGTGTAACTTTATATAGTATCAAAAACAGTGTATTATGGTTATCTGCGCTATCAGAAAATTTTAATTTGGTATTTATCTCTATAATATCTTATTCTTTCTTATTTGTTTTTAGATTAATTTTAAGAATATCCGTGTTCTGTCACGATCTATGAAATGATACAAAAGCAATTTCATAAAATTTTTATTTTAAATCATATAATTTTTTTCTCGTAGTTTTTTAGAAGTAAGATAACATAGACCACTTTGACAAATCTGTTGTCATTTCTATCTAAATAACTATCATTAATTATGTCATTTATTCCAATCTACTAGTTCTAGATAAGTAAAAGAAATCATGTTTCATAAACGCACAAAAACGAAATTTAAATGTCCTTCAGATCAGAAAGAGAGAAATTGTGAACAACTAGAAAACTTTCTAAATCGTTATTTATTCAGCTTTATAAATTTGCTTTAATATAATGATTTTTTTTAACAATTATAGTCAAAGAACTCGTTTTTTTTTAATTTAGTCTATTTCATATCATTAACTTGTTTGCATTTATCTATTGTGTTCAATGATATTTCTATTAATTGCCATTTTATGATATTCGATGCAACTTGTATAAAAATGATAGAAAATGCACGGCCAACAAACGAATGACATTTCTGAATCTATTATAGCTGACCTTTTAAAAATAATCTGACTCTATTTCTATGAGTAAACGTTATCGGATTATTTTGGGAAACATGTACTTTGTTGATGGTTTAAATAAAAATAGAGACTGAAATGGAGAAGCTGGTCTAGAGGAAGCCTTTATCACACTGCAGATGCCTTTTGCACCGGAAGTGTATTTATCACATTACAAGAGCTGGATGCTTTTAAGGTTATGCTGCTCTTTTCAAAGAATAATATTTGAGAGGAAAGGATGATTCTTGTTCGTTTCAAGACATATCGTCCACGACAATTAATACTTTCAGAAACGAGAAGATTGTATAGTAATTAATACAACTTGTGTAAGCATTCGCGTGTTCAGTCAAACAATCCATATGGGGTACAATTACACCTGAAAATCCCTCCTTAATGTCTTCCCATAGGGAAAGCGGCCTGATGACCAATTGGCTAGCTCTCTGGCCTTTGGAACCACAGGCTTCAGATGCGAATCCTGACGCATGGATGTTTGTGGTTTTGAATACACGTTAAACTGTAGGTCCCGGTCTAATTAGCCTAGTACACAAAATGACCGTAGAGCGACAAACCAAACTAAAACAATAGGGAACTGTTCGCCGTCCTTTTACGAAAGTCGGGTGCCTTTTACCGGAAGTGTATTTATCACATTACAAGAGCTGGGTGATTTTAAGGTTACGCTGCTCTTTCAAGGAATAATATTTGAGAGGAAAGGATGATTCTTGTTCGTTTCAAGACATATCGTCCACGACGACAATTAATACTTTCAGAAACGAGAAGATTGTATAGTAATTAATACAACTTGTGTAAGCATTCGCGTGTTCTGTCAAACAATCCATATGGGGTACAATTACATCTGAAAATCCCTCCTTAATGTCTTCCCATAGGGAAAGCGGCCTGATGACCAATTGGCTAGCTCTCTGGCCTTTGAAACCACCTTCTTCAGATGCGAATCCTGACGCATGGATGTTTGTGGTTTTGAATACACGTTAAACTGTAGGTCCCGGTCTAATTAGCCTAGTACACAAAATGACCGTAGAGCGACAAACCAAACTAAAACATTAGGGAACTGTTCGCCGTCCTTTTACGAAAGTCGGGTGCCTTTTACCGGAAGTGCATTTATCACATTACAAGAGCTGGATGCTTTTAAGGTTATGCTGCTTTTTCTTTTCAAAGAATAATATTTGAGAGGAAAGGATGATTCTTGTTCGTTTCAAGACATATCGTCCACGACAATTAATGCTTTCAGAAACGAGAAGATTGTATAGTAATTAATACAACTTGTGTAAGCATTCGCGTGTTCAGTCAAACAATCCATATGGGGTACAATTACACCTGAAAATCCCTCCTTAATGTCTTCCCATAGGGAAAGCGGCCTGATGACCAATTGGCTAGCTCTCTGGCCTTTGGAACCACAGGCTTCAGATGCGAATCCTGACGCATGGATGTTTGTGGTTTTGAATACACGTTAAACTGTAGGTCCCGGTCTAATTAGCCTAGTACACAAAATGACCGTAGAGCGACAAACCAAACTAAAACAATAGGGAACTGTTCGCCGTCCTTTTACGAAAGTCGGGTGCCTTTTACCGG
This sequence comes from Caerostris darwini, assembly GCA_021605075.1. NCBI lineage: Eukaryota > Metazoa > Arthropoda > Arachnida > Araneae > Araneidae > Caerostris > Caerostris darwini. The sequence continues at coordinate 81,755 of BPLQ01014675.1, forward strand.
AAGTGTATTTATCACATTACAAGAGCTGGGTGATTTTAAGGTTACGCTGCTCTTTTCAAGGAATAATATTTGAGAGGAAAGGATGATTCTTGTTCGTTTCAAGACATATCGTCCACGACAATTAATACTTTCAGAAACGAGAAGATTGTATAGTAATTAATACAACTTGTGTAAGCATTCGCGTGTTCAGTCAAACAATCCATATGGGGTACAATTACATCTGAAAATCCCTCCTTAATGTCTTCCCATAGGGAAAGCGGCCTGATGACCAATTGGCTAGCTCTCTGGCCTTTGAAACCACCTTCTTCAGATGCGAATCCTGACGCATGGATGTTTGTGGTTTTGAATACACGTTAAACTGTAGGTCCCGGTCTAATTAGCCTAGTACACAAAATGACCGTAGAGCGACAAACCAAACTAAAACATTAGGGAACTGTTCGCCGTCCTTTTACGAAAGTCGGGTGCCTTTTACCGGAAGTGCATTTATCACATTACAAGAGCTGGATGCTTTTAAGGTTATGCTGCTCTTTTCAAAGAATAATATTTGAGAGGAAAGGATGATTCTTGTTCGTTTCAAGACATATCGTCCACGACAATTAATGCTTTCAGAAACGAGAAGATTGTATAGTAATTAATACAACTTGTGTAAGCATTCGCGTGTTCAGTCAAACAATCCATATGGGGTACAATTACACCTGAAAATCCCTCCTTAATGTCTTCCCATAGGGAAAGCGGCCTGATGACCAATTGGCTAGCTCTCTGGCCTTTGGAACCACAGGCTTCAGATGCGAATCCTGACGCATGGATGTTTGTGGTTTTGAATACACGTTAAACTGTAGGTCCCGGTCTAATTAGCCTAGTACACAAAATGACCGTAGAGCGACAAACCAAACTAAAACAATAGGGAACTGTTCGCCGTCCTTTTACGAAAGTCGGGTGCCTTTTACCGGAAGTGTATTTATCACATTACAAGAGCTGGGTGATTTTAAGGTTATGCTGCTCTTTTCAAGGAATAATATTTGAGAGGAAAGGATGATTCTTGTTCGTTTCAAGACATATCGTCCACGACAATTAATGCTTTCAGAAACGAGAAGATTGTATAGTAATTAATACGACTTGTATAAGCATTCGCGTACACAGTCAAGTGATCCGTATGCAGGACAATTACAACTAAAAGTCCTCCTGGAATATATTGCCCTCCTATTATCCTATGTCAGGAATTGTTTGTAGTCTTTTTACGAAGGTCAGGTGCCTTATACACCAGAAGTATTTTTTATCACATTACAAGAACTGGGTGATTTTGAGGTTATGCTGTTCTTTTCAAAGAATAATATTTGAGAGGAAAGGATGATTCTTGTTCGTTTCAAGACATATCGTCCACGACAATTAATGCTTTCAGACACGAGAAGATTGTATAGTAATTAATACAACTTGCGTAAGCATTCGCGTGTTCATTCAAACGATCCATATGTGGTACAATTACATTCAGATGTAATTGTAACGCATATGGATCGTTTGACTGAACATATCGCCCTCCTATCCTCCTCTGTCGGAACTATTAGTACCATGCATAAAAGAAACGCATAAACCCTGATGTAAAAAAAAAAATCATGAAAAACAAGTTCATTAGTTTCTCATTCCGTAAAATTATTAACTCCAAAACCTTACCTGCGGCCTGATGGCTAATTGGGTAGATTTCTGGGTTTTGGTACCACATTCTTTGGGTTTGAATCCTGGCGGTAGCATGGATGTTTGTGAGTGGTTCGGAATCCAAGTTATAGGCCCCGGTGTAATTAGCCCAATGTGTGCAAAAAATGACCGTAGAGCGACAAACCAAACCAAAATCTTGCCGAGCTATATTTGTTTTACATTCACTTTCTTAAAGATTTTTTCTTAAATGTTGAAACCAAATTTGGCCCATTTTGGTGTAAAGCAAAATAAATATTTTTACATAAAACACCATCTAATACCCAACTTTATATTAGGATTTTTCCATAGAAAAGAAATGTAACTCAAAACTAAAGTTGAGGGTGAAAGTTGACACTAACATTTGAATCAAATCTCTATTGTTTTTGTCTGTAATTTTTTTTATTATAAATTCAAGGCGAAAACAATAAGGTAATATTTCACGCTTGCAGAATATATACACAAAAAAATTCTACTAGATTCCGAAAAAGAAATATAATTTATCATGTTTAGATGTCATTCAGTCATTCACAAATTTCATTCATATTTCTCGACTTTCCATTCATATTTATCGACTTTTAAAATGCTTATACAACCATTCTTAACATGACTGATGGGAGTGACGAACTTCATTGAAAAACTAGTATCCAGAAAATTCTTTCAGTAAAAAGTTTACGTCTTCAAGGATACGGTGTCATTGTTTCATAAAAAATAAAAATAAAAAAATAAAATAAACAAACTCTTCAGACACAAAATTCTATTTTTAAAAATTTCGTGCTAGACTATTGATCACCGTTGGAAACCAACGCAACGGCTGTCATCGGAAACATTTAAATTTTTTTTACAACAATTTGCAGAACTCAGAAATAAATAAATCAATAACAAAAAAAAAAAAAAAAAAAAAAAAAAAAAAAAAAAACCTTCAAATAAATGGTAAATTTAAAAGAATACATGATAGTATGATAGTATCAGAGTGAAATAAAAAAAGTAACTTAAAAACTGTAAAAGAGATTTATCAAATTGGAAAAATTATGATTTTTTATATATTTATTATTATATATCTTTAAATACCTTCCATGCCGATCTACTACTGTCTTTTTAAAAAATATATTTTGTCTTGATAATGTCTAATGGATATAATGTTTAACGAAAATTGCGTTAATTATCATTGTGCAACCGTGCTTCCTCCTACACATTGGCAAGAGCGTCCCCTGTGGCATTCAGGAGAAATGGTTAGTAGACCTCGAGACTCTCAGCTGGAGAGAAAGTATATCGCAATGTGCTCTACCGCTGAGAAACGTTTAGTTGATCTACAATCTACAGGAAGTATACTTTGCGCACCCTGCGCTTAGCCGAGTTTCAGGTTTTCGGTTTAGAAGTGGAATCCTTCCATGAATCCATAATTATTTGTCTTTAAATGTGCTAAATATTGTACGTCTCTAATTGTAAGTGTGTGGTATTAGTGCGTGTGTCAATAAAGCTGTAAATTCTCCAACCTGTGCCTCAAGTATCTCAACCCAACCCCACCCAGTTACAATCTGATTGCCCAACTTGCACACTACAATTGTATATAACACTAATTTCTCGCGCACTTATCAATTATCACTATTAAATATTAATGTTACAAAACAGAATAATTCATTTTTATAAGTTACTTAATTATTAAATAATTCTTTACATTTGCTATCGTAATCGTAAAAGTAGTAAAAATTGTAATTAAAATTAATTGAATTAGCTCTAAAAATTTAAACATTAATTGTGGAACAAAACTGCATTTATTAGCAAACGTAAATAACAGTTTAGTCATTTGAGAATTATTTCTAAAAAAAAAAAAAAAAAAGAATTTATTTACATGAAATAAATGTTTTCTACAAAACTACGTGACGATTGTTGAATAACAATTATTTTAATCTAAATAAACTTTTCCATTCATATTTTTATCCATTTCATCTTTTTCTACTCTTAAGCATAGTTTTATTTTTTATTTTTTAATAAAATGCAATTAATATTCGTCAATTGAATTTCCTGCAGTTTAAAGATAACCAAGAAATGTTTATGTCATTTTAAAATATTTTATACTCTATTTTTTTCCTTTCTGTGAACCTGTTTTTTCATGAAATACATTTTTTCCTTCTGTTGATAGAGAAGTAAAAAACATTCATTGATATTTTTTTCACATCCATTGGTACATTTTTTTCATACGATAAAAAGTTTATAGCCATTATGTCTGATTTGAAACAGCTGTAAGATTGAGAATGTGTTACAGCTGAACTTTTGATATTTATAGTGCAATCATCATCATCCTCATCATCATATTTGGTTCAACCAGGGCCGGATTTAGATGAAAAGAGACTCTAGGCTATTCAACTTATGAGGCCCTTTCACCTCCCATTTTTAAGTTTGTAAATTACGTGAGTGATAATAAAATATATCATTACTGTGATATATATCAATATGTTAAATGAAACATGTTGTGATGGGTACTAATCTTTATAAAAAATGTGCCACGGATAATAAATAAAAAAAACAAGTCGAGGACACTTATTTGGACATTTATTTTCAGCACCCTATATAGTACTTGTAACAATAACTAATCAAACATAACACACAACATTTACAAAGAAACAAAATTCAAATAATAAAAATATTTGACTACGAAAATAAAATATGCAATAAAAATTAGCATATTTTCTATCAAATTAAATTAAATATATCCAATACATGAAGATTAAAGCAAATTTAATTCAGATAAATTTATTTCATAATAATTCGCACTTAAAGTTTAAGTATGAATTATTATGTAGAATTTCTCCTTATTTCCGATTCAGTGTTTTAGTGTTTATCGTTTTTAGAATAGCGTAATTCTAATTTTGCTAACAATTTGAATGTAGGCCCATCTTGATCTTGAGGCCCTAGGCTGAAGCCTGGTTAGCCTAGAATTAGAATTGAAGCCTGGTTAGAAAATCCGGCCCTGGGTTCAACAGTCCATGGTAGGCTAAGACCTTCTGCTTATTCGCAGTTTTCGAAGCATGAGAATATTTTCTTTTTACCGAATAGATTTGTTAGACCTACTCCCAACCCCCTAGTTTGTCGCTCTACAGCTCATTGGCCCTTGACCTAAGTTTTAAAGTGGATTTCAAACCACTACAAACATCCATGTCTTCGCCAGGACTCGAATCTGAAACCTGTGGTAGCGATCGTCAGACATTTGGCCATCAGCCCTCATTTATATTGCAATACATTCGCACTAATTTATTTTTAATGTATTCTAATCTTTTTTTTTTTTTTTTTTTTTTTTTTTGTACATTAACTATTCCAAAATTGATGGATTAAATTTGAAATTTATATAATGCATTGTGTTGATTCAAAATTTGTGGCACTTTTAATTGTTAAACGCGAATTTTTGACTAAATATGGTCGTTGCTTTTTGTATTCATTTTAACATTCAATAAGTTTATTGATCTCAGATAAATGGTGAAATAAGTAAAGAAGATTTGTACCAGAGCACCATTTTCTCAAAATTATTATATATTTCATACAATGCTAAGTAGCTGCTACTTCATGCTGAATAGTTTATTTCTCATAAAATAATAAATTAAAAAAAGATGCATCTGTATGGTACTTATAAAAAGATTAACTATAAGTGGTAATCTGTCGATAAGATTAAGCGATAAGATAAGCAATATTCTGTCTGATAGCATAATACCCTAGTATATCCTATTATTACCCTATTAACCTAACATGTCCTTTTACTGGGGGCCTGATAGTGTGGCACTCGGTACCACAGACATAAGATTCAAGTCCCGGCGATGCCATGAATGTTTGTAGTGGTTCGGAATCAATTTTAAGCCGTAGTCCCTGTCTAATATGACTGTTTCGCGTACGACAGACAAACCTACCTTGCAAAAAGGAAACATCTCCTGCTTCGAAATCTGCCAGTGGGCAGATGGTCTTGGCTTACCATGAGACTGCTGTCCTATGAAGAAGTGCTTAAATTATTGTATTCAACCCCAATAATATATAATATGCCAATAATAGTAATATTTTTTTCGTTAGAATGGATTAACTATTTTCACTTTATTTCTAATGGAAAAAATTCATTTAGTGTTTTATAAATCCAAGGAACTGAAAGGAATTAAGGACATATATTGCGGTACCATTGTATAAGTCAGTAGGTATGCCTTGTCAAAAAACTGTATGATATATTATTTATACGTTTTTACTTCTGTATATGTTTTGTTATAGAAGTTCTTTTGCTTTGTGTGTGTGTTTAGATAAATATAAATGGAAAGTTAGATCTTAAAAGTTAAAGGAAATGTTTCACGTAATTTTTCTCCTTCGTTTTCAAAATTTTCTGAGCGGCCTGATGGCCAATTGGTTAGCGCTCTGTCCATTGATCCCACAGGCTTCAGATTCTAATCCTGGCGGTGGCAGCATGGACTTTAAACTGTAGGCCCCATCTAATTAATCTAAAGTGTGAAAAAAATTATCTTAAAGTGGGAAACTAAACTAAAAATATTTTCTGTTGGCTCACAAGATTACCCAGAATAACAAACGTTTGATATAGAAGATATTCGGAATAAACCTTTTGACACTTTACCACTAAACTACTTTTACTGTATTAACAATATCTTATTTGATATTTTTAGTCCAAAATATTTCTACAGTGTTGAAAAAAAGAAAAAAAAGAAAGAAAGAAAGAAAAGAGTAAATGAAAGCACCCAATCGCATTCCCAGGGGAAAATTCTTCCTTGCCAGACCACTTAAGCCTAGCATTAGGCGGTGTTGAGGTTCATATCTCTCATTTCACGTTCAGTGCACGCACCGCCAATCACGTGACTTACGGGGGAGTGTTGGGTTTGGTGGATCTAATGGAAGCCGACTTCGTGACCGAGGCATGATCCCAGAACGATAAATAGAAAACCTCTCTCGTATTGTCTACCCGAGATATCTGTCACCTTTGATTCAGATGTATAAATAGATTATCCTGTATTGAAATAATGGAATAGGATTCAAAAATGAAATCAGATTGATTTGGGATTTAATATAGTGAAATAGGGAGGAAAAACATGGCAACAAAAATACATTCTCGCGTAAATAATCAGCTTTCTTATACTTTTAGATTTAAAACTGAATATTAATCATGGTTTGAACTACTTACTTTTAATTTTGAATTGAATACTCTCATTTCTCTACTCTCACTACTTTCAATTTTGAACATTTAAACTGAAATCTGTTATTTTTATTTATTTATTTTTTAAATTTCTTTCACTGACTTTTCTTTACATAATATTTATTTACAAAAGGATTGAGTAATTATTAAATAATTTAGTAAAATTAATTGTGAAGAAAAATTATTGTAAAATTGTTCTAAAAGATGGTAGGGTGAAAAGCAAAGTAGTTAATTTTATTTCAGATTGAAAAAAGAGATTTATCATGGAAAGAAAATTGTTTTGAATTCTACTACTGTGCCCAAAAAGTAAAGCCAATTTCAATTTAAATTTCCCGGGAATATGGAATTTCAATTTTTTTTTCTTTTTCTTTTTTAGGTTGTTGGCACTGCCATTGACAACTGAGGGAAATTTCACGTCAAAATATTCATTAGTGTTTGAGTTACGCTTGGCTCTGTGAGACACAATTTTTGAAATGTCTGAATTAATTGAGCAAAGAACTTGCATTCAATTTTGTTTTCGGAATGAATATTCGTGTGCGGAAACATATAGAATGTCGAAGAAGGCACGCGGTGAGCAAACTATATCGGAAAGAAATGTTTACAAGTGGTACAAACGGTTCAAAGAAGGCAGAGAACGTGTTGAAGACGAAGAGCCCTCTGGTCGAACACCAACCTCAACCGACGAAGCTCACGTCCAAGAAATTAAAGATTTGGTGCTTGCAAACCGTCTATTTACAATTAGAGACCTTGCTGATGATGTTGGAATTTCAAAAGGATCGATCCATTCAATTTTGGGCCTCAAACGTGTCAAATCTCGATTGGTACCGAAAGCACTGAATGCGCCAGCTCACACTGCATTGATTCTTCGTGATTTTTTCCCAAAAAATGAAACCCACATCGTTCCACAACCATCGTATTCAACACCGGTTTGAGTCGATTGAAGAGATTCAATTTGAATCGCCTCGCGATTTGAAGGCCATGCCTGCCGACGACTTTTTAGCATGCATTGAGGATTGGAAAAAAAGTTGGCATAAGTGCATTGTGTCCGGAGGGAATTACTTTGAAGGCGATGAAATAAATTTGGAAGAATAAATAAAGAGTTTTTGAAAAAAAAAAAAAAATTGGCCTTACTTTTTGGGCACAGTAGTATGGTTTATTTTTAAAAAAGCTGTTATGCGTTTTGTTCTTACATTAAATTCTAAATTTTTTGGGTAACTTGTATATCAATCCGGCCGATTACAATTATTTAACTTTTCTTAATATAATTTATTCATTCTTAACCAAGTTTGGTAAGTAAGTAAGTAACTAGTAAATTTACCATTATCACTTTGTTGCTTGTTCATTCTACTTTTGCTTTTTTGAATTTTTATTTTTATAAAGGAAAATAACTTTATGGGTTTTTTTTTTTTTTTTTTTTTTTTTTTTAATTTCTCGGTTTTATTTATATTCTTATGCAGATGATAAGAAAAAATTTTGGATTTTATATTCAAATTCAATTCCAAACTACAACTCTTTTCATACAAAATTTTAAAATGTACGAACATTTTTGTGACATATAAGAAATGAGTCCAAATTAACTTTTAATTTTTGAATATTGCTAGTAAAAAAACAACAAATCAGAACCTAAGGAATGAAAATATAGTTTTAAAAAATATCATACTGAAATTAATGATTATTTTTTTAAACTATCAAAATTTAATATTTTTATAGTAGAAACAAGTATTATTGGTATTTGAATGGGGTTTTTTTTATTGTGGATCTGATTTTATAATTTTCTGTAATGAATAAATACTTATAAAGTTTCATTCATTTTGAATTTTCTGATTATATATTAGACACAAAACATTCTTAATAAAAAGCAGGTTACCAATTTTATTAATGAATACTGACAAAAAATTTTTATTATTATTTTTTTATAAAATATTTAATATTTTCAGTTACATTTCAAAAGAATTTGTTAATTCCAACTAATTACAACAATATTCTGAATAATATAAATCTGAATAAAAAATTTAAAAAAAAACCCAATTTCAAAATAATAATAAAGCAATAAATTATATTACTAAAGAAAATTAAACTGAATTAATAATTAAAGATACTGTGATATTTAACAAAGATAAAAAGTAAATTTGCTGCTAATCAAATCACATTTCAAAATCAATTATTTCGAAACTATCTAAAAAGAACTATTTATATATTATGCAAAATGTCAATTCTTAAAAAGAGATTTCACATTTCATTGCTAATCGACATCATTAAAATATTAAATTATTTATTTAAAAATGAAATATGGATAGATTATCATTGCATTTCATTAAAATTTATTAATAACTATAAATGTAGACCTTCTAAATATTTTAATTTTGAGTCAAGGAAAACTGTTTTATTCATTTAGTGTTAAAATAAAAGAAACTAAACGAATAATTAAAGCTACTATGACACTTAATGATGAAAGAGAAAAACACGAAAGTGTTGCCATTTCCGGAAGTAAATACCAATGATATAAAAGATAAATTTCACTTCACTTTAAATCCTTATTTGTGAATATAATCCAATAGAAATAAATTTTAAGAAATTCAACCTAGAAAAATATGATTAAAGAAATTATCTATTAATTTAATTCGTTGATTATTTAACAAATTTATTCTTTGTTTTAATTTTCTTTAGATTTTATCTAAATTATGTTATCTTATGATATGTTCAATAATAATTAATCAAGCTGATTGTTAGTGTTATGAGCATCTAATTATGAAAATAATCTGGTTAATAACATAATTTTATTAAATTATAATAATAAATAATTTTCTTGATATATTCATTCATTTTTTATTATTATTTGATAGAATATTTTTATATTAATCATTTGATACTTTTTGCTATTACAATAAAAAAAATATTTATAAATGTATATTTATCCATTGATATTTTTAAAATGATATTTAAAATAATACTGATATATATTATTTTTAGTTCTCATTTTTAATTAAATATTTATTTTATCTCTAATTTCCTTTAACAAGAATTAAATTAAAAAGATTAAATTAGGAATTAAATTTTAATTAAATTTCATAAGTGCAAAATAATTTCTTTTTAAATTTTATAAGTTTTATAATATGCATTTTAAAAATATTTTACAGTATTATTAACAAAAATTTTAATTAACAAAAACGAAAAAAAAAAAAAATTTTAATTAACGAAAACAAAAAAAAACAACATTTAATTAACGAAAACGAAAAAAAATTGTTTTAATTAACTTCAAAGTTATTTTATTTTCCAAGGATAAATTTACTTAAAATTATCATTGATAGTTTTATCTTTTGTACTAGTAGCCAAAAAGGAAAAAAAAAAAAAAAAAAAATGTTAGCACACTTTACTACAAACACGCAACTTAACTAAACAGCGTCGTTGTTACTAGCAACGCATTTGGCTTGATTTAAGTTTCGATTTGCGCCAAGACGCAGGCAATCAAACTTCAGTAGCGCCATCAACTCGTTTGGGTTACTACAATCCCACAACGCGCCAGGTTTTACTTTAGCTCTGCTACATACCCTTGAAATTTTGCGTTATGATGTAATGTATTTACAATTTGACGCAATTCCAGTTTACGTAATGATATCTCGGCCGTAGTAATTGGACCGTTTCAGTCGCCAGTGGATGCCTTACCTTTTAACAGCGTTTGCGCTAACGTGTAATTGACAGAGAGTAGCGAGTGTGTCAACTGTCAGTCTGTTCCTTCTCAGTTTTATACATTCCAATACTTGAACTTTAATAATTTTCTTATGGAACCTGTATCACCTGGAATCGTCGTAAGCTTTTTAAACTTTCTATTATTTATGAAATAGTTGCATTGCTATAGGTAGTTTTTTACTGCTGCAGTTCATTTAGTCATATTAAATCAATAACTAGAAAGAAAAAAAAAAGCGTTTGTTTTGTTTTCATTCCAAATTGAATTTTAATAAGCATTTATTGATGCAAGTTTCTCTTTTTCTATTCTGTTTTTTAGCGTTACAATAACTGGAAAACACATATTGCACAACAATCTTGCAATTTATTATTTTTAATATGATGCAATTTGAGGAAAACGTGCTTTTGTTAAACGTATTTCCGTAATTAATATATTTATAGAAGCAAATAAAAAAATCGATTTCTGCGTTTTTTAAAATATTAATATTTATCGAGAGTAGAATTCGCTATTAATTTCATATTTTTGAATTGTTGTGAATATTGAAATATTTTTAAGTTATTAATAAATATTTTCATTTTTGGTATTTTTTCTTCATTAATAAAGTTTATTCTTAAATTGAAATTTATTTTTTAATTGATAAAATACATTTGGCAGATTAGAAAAAAACTAATAAAATATACATATTGAATTAGATAAATAAATTTGAATTCTTTTTATAACTATAATGAACTCAGTGGCATAATTTTAATTAGTTTATAATAATTAAATCCCAAAGTGAAATAGTCATTATTTTAAAATTATATGTTATCATTTTAAAAAGAAAAATATATTTGATATGGTATTTTTCCGTTAATTTTTTTTTTTTAAACTTGGAAACTTTTTTAACTGCATAAATTTTGTGAATAAATTAATTTTGTGTTAAAATAGTAAAATTTAATTGTACTTTAATAGATAAAGTTTTGCAATGTTCCATTTTTGATTGAATTATTGGAAAAATAAAAAAAATTTCAAATAATTCAAATAAAATACCTGATGTTTGAAATAGTTTTTAAATTCAATGATTGTCATTTAAAAAAAACTTGCATAGTAAAAAGAAATTATATATTATATTATTATCATCTTTATAAAGTGCTTCTGAATTATCTTATTTTCTGAATATTGTCAAAATAAGATATAACCAAATAAAACATTTAAACAGATTTTAAAATCTTTAATCATGTGAAATTATTTAATAAATGATCATATCTAAAATAAAATTTGAGATCATAAATTAATAGTAATTACTTTATATTATTAGAAAATATTAAATTTTATTGAATCAAAATATTGAAAATTATTTATTTTGTGGAAGAAATATTGTGCAAATCGAAAGAAATTTTATAAAATAATTAATTAATGATAATAAATTAATAATTATAGCCATTATTCTTAGTCATCTAAATTTATTTTTTAGGTAGCTGATGATTATAAAGGATATCATCCAGATTTTTTTTGTATTCCTAAACATTATCAAGGTGCACTAGAATGTGTTTTAGTTCCTGGTGGTGTAATTAAAGACAGGTATTTCTTTTAACTTTAAGCTACCTTGCATATATTTTTTATTTTAAAGAACATGAGAAAAATAAGTTAAAGACAGAAGATAGATTTATCTTTTAGAATTTTTCCTGATAAAATTAAGATATACCTTATCTTTTAAAACTGCTGCTGTTAGTGACATTGTGAAATACTTAAACTTATCTGAATTATGGTAAAACGTGTCCTTTTCAAGTTTAAAGGTTCATATTTTGTTAACATAAGATAACTAGAAAACATTTTAATTTTGTAATACACTATTTGTTAAGAGTTTTATGTATCATAAATTAAATGCTTAACTCAAGGAGAAGTAATATGATTCTATTGTAAAAAAAAAGAAGAATTGTACTCCATTTTAATGTATTTAAAAAAAAAAATTTATTGTGTTCAAATTATACATTCTTTTAAACTTTATAAGTCAAATTGTCATTCATTATTTTTTATTCTTGTTATATTTTTATGAAAGAACATAAAAAAATTTGAAAAATTCGTATTTGTTATATGAAGAAGAAAGATGTACATTATCGTCATTATTTTTAATAACTACTAAGGTGAAAAAATATGAATTTTCATAATTACTTGATGTGCATATAAAAATATGAAGTTAAAATATCATTCTGAAAAAATCATTTAAAACCAACACACATATTTAAAATAGTAACATAAAGTTTGTAGTGAATTTGTCGATCATATTACTAGTTAAACTAATTTTGATTTAAGAAAGAAAAAAAAACATTAGAAGTTAATTCAAAATGTTTATTTTTTATTTTGGAATATAAAAATACTCATTAAGTGTTATGCATAATATAGCAAACATAAATAAATGTTTATCAACGTAAATTATATTTAAAACAAAACAGCTATTAAAATACTTTTTTTAAATTTTGCAATCAGTTTAAATTCAAATAATTCATTGTAATTGAAGATAAAATTTTATAACATTATATTTTTCATAACATTATGGTTTCTTTTTTTTATTAGAATTGAAACCATCTCCTCTTCCCATATGTTTTCTTAGATATAGTATAATTGATTCTTAAGTATCAACATTTCATTTATCCATAATTCATCTTAATAAGCTTAAAATAATATGTTTATATACATGTCACAAAAATTATTTAGTTCTTAACTAATAAAATATCAGCAAAGCAGGAGGATACTTTTTGGATATTAGAAACTGTGCTTTATTCTTTGGTTTTATTTCATGCTTTAATTTTTGTAAAATTGGGAATATTTTATATTTATTTATATTTTCCTCTTTAGAATTGAAAAGCTTGCACAAGATATTGCCGAGGATATAGGATCAGAACCGATATTTGCCCTGTGTGTTCTAAAAGGAGGTTATAAATTTTTTACTGATCTGATTGACCAAGTAAAAAAATATAACCATTATGCTACACGTAATACAATTCGTATATCTGTGGATTTCATTCGATTAAAAAGCCATAAGGTAATTTTTTTAAGTGTAGCATAATATCCATAAATCATTAAATCTAAATTCAAGAATTGCTAATAACTCGTTTTTATTTCGAAAAAAAAAATTTCTCCAATTTTAACAATATTAAATTTTAATTTTTTTGAAACTTACCAAAAATTTTGAAATCCTTATATAAATTATTCAAATTTATAAACATTGTATTGTTAAAAAAACGATTAAACACCAGTACTTGAGGAAAATATAATGAATTACTTATTAAAAATGAATTTGTTTTTATTGATTATAAAACTTCCAAAAAATGCATAGGTTTCCAGGTTTTTTTAACCATAATATTAAGTAACATTTGTTGACCATTTCTTTAAAAAAAAGTCAAGAAAATTTAATATAATAATTTTATATAAATTTCTTTTAAAATTTTAAATAAATAAATGTGATTTATTAAAAGTCGTAAGAAAATATTGAAAAAAAAATTCTAAATGTATAATAATATATATACAAAATATAATTTAATAAATTTGTTTCATTTTTGTAAAACCAGATTTTCTACTGGATTTTAAAAGAAAAGGAAACTAAGTCTGTGTTACAAAAACCTTAATGTAATCCTTTTTTAGCTAAGAATAGCTAGTTATTCCTTATAAAAATTATAATTCTGAATAAATCATTTAACTAAAAAAATTTTTTTTTAAATTTCAAAATCATTTAAGTAGATGCATTATGAGTGAAGGTATTAATGATATTGATTTTGAAATAATTTTTCTCATTTTATAGGAAGATGGGAGCAGTGGCGATGTCCAAGTTATAGGAATAGATGATATGAGTGTCTTCACAGGAAGGGTAATTATTTTCAGTATATGATTTAAAATGTTCAAATATTTTAAATGATGGAAATATTTCTTACATATATCAATCAAATTATAAAGTGTTTCTTAAATTACATATAAGAACTTGACTTTATTTTACATTTCAATTTATATGTATATTTTGTCAATATGTAATCAATAATAATATCAATATATGTAATTAATAATGAAAATATTACAAACAAATTTTATTAAAAACTCTAATTGCACTATTCACTATCTATTGTTTGAGACATTAAAGTGAAAATACCATGTTTGTAGTTAAAATGTAAAGATAAAATACTATATATTGTTACTTAAAACATAGTTTTCTGAAAAATTTATGGTGGTTGTTTCTGAATTCAAACAGTTTTATCTTTAGAACTATGATAGGTAGGGAAAAAAATGTATATTTTCACTGTTTTACTATAAAAAGACCTATGTCTATCAACAACTTAGCTTTGAAATGCACATCTCATAATATCTGATCATTATCATTAGTACTTTATTAATTTTAAAAATATAAACTGTTCATTACTACAAAAACTGTTAAAAAAAATTTAATTCTAAAAGTCATGTGAAATATTATCTTTCTTTAAAAAGAACATTTAGCACTATATAAACAAAACACAGCTAGAATTTAAAAGTAAATCTGCAATTCTACAGAACAGCAATAATATCATGGGTAAGTATTGTCTGATAGCACTTCAAGGGTAAGTATTGTCTGATAGCAAGTAGAGTACTTTATTTGAACCTAATGATCAGAAAGACTGAATTATCCACACATTATTGAATTATCCCTGTATTATCCACTTAACATTATCCACATTAGACTCCAATTATCCACACACATAATTAATGTCTGAAATGTTACAGGATATTAAAAAAAAACGTTTTATTCTGCGAACAGATGTGTATTGTTGTTAAGTATCAATACCTTGAGCACTTATTCTGTAATTACTTCTATGTAACACTGACATTATTTTATGTTTTTCTTCTTTATAATGTATGTTGTTGAACACATTTGTTAAAATGTTAGTTTTATCAATTGATTGCATTCATTTAAAAACATCCCTTCATTTGTTTTGCAACATAATTATGGCAGATTCTATAGAATTTACATTTCAGAGCTCTTGTTGGTAACTGTAGAAGATTTATTTATAATAAATTGGTGGTGTTAGAGGCTTTTTTTTTTCCATTGTCATAGTTTTCAAAATAAAATTGCTAATTTCCATAATTCATTATGATTTATCTTAAATGACTGTAAAAATTAAATGATTTATCTTATTAACTGTCTGTAATGCTTGACCACTTTATTACAGACACAATTTTCTTTGTTTGAACATAATTTTGTTGTACAAGCTATTCATAGCTATATACTCTGTATAAATGTCAAGAAATATCATTAGTTATTTTTTAAATAAATCAATGTCATATTTTTAGAATAACTAACATTTTTATGAATATATCGGCAAATATTTTAGTAATTTTGTTATTTACCTCCATAAAATTTTCAATATCTAAGTAAGAGCCAACTTCCTGAAGAGGATTTCATCTCGACAGTACTTTAAATATGCATGTATATCATTTTGTCTTCATTCGTAACCAAAGCCATAAGGTTGTAATCTTTTCAAAAGCAGAGGATAATTGCCTCTTTTAAAGTAGAGATGATTCTAGTATCATTGTCAATGTATCAGTATATGCAAGTAGTTAAGCAAATTAAAAAGTATTTTGACCTATATTAACATATAAATGACAGCCGACTTTTCCAAAGTAGACAAAATATTGAATATAAGACATGGCAGTGAATTACCTCCAATGTGAACATGTCACTCCTCCAAAAAAACTTCCTAGAAATATAATTTTACAAGTAGCTTTGCACATAATAGCCATCATAAGATGTTTGGTTGGGATATTTTCAGAATTTGTCTCAAATAAAAGAGATTTGATCCTTGATGAATATTTTTATACTCAATCCAAATTTGATAACAACCAATTTTGGGATTAACAAAAATACATTTTTATTTCAAAGCTTAAGACAAATTTTGTATCGTGTACAAAGTTGTACCATGTACAGTTGATGCTCTCTATTATTAAAACACATCTGGGAATCATGTTTCTTGTATATAAAACATACAATACTGGTATTCTATCCTATGGTAACTTTTCAGATTATCAGATTTCGGTGATTAATGCTTTCATATTTTTACATCCAGCACTTTTCAGTAATTCGGCTGAAATGAAATTATTTCCAGGATATTTATTATTCCCCAGTTTATTGATAGCAATTTTTATTTCTTCAATTATTGTAGGTGTTACAGTTGGTATACCATAGGAACAATTAATAACAAGAATTAAATTGTTGGACTAGGCTTCATTATTCATCAAAATATTTTGTCAATATCTGTACTATAGCACTGAATGCTTTTCTACCAGAACCGCACCATTAGAGTTTCTACAAAGGCTTGAGTTAGGTTAAAGTTGGATCAATTATATTTAATTTTCTCTTACAAAAATTACTGAACATCTGAATCTTTGAAAATATTCTTTTAGAGCTACATTAATTATTTACTAAGTAGAAAATGAAAAAGTATTGGTTCATTTAATAAACCTTTAAATAAAAGTTGGATTAAGGGCTATAAGCTTTGCTCTATTACAAATTTGTGAACATATTTATATTTAAAAGATATTGAGTCATCTGTTTTGTATAAATTAGTTTATTTTTAAAAATATTACAATGTCTGATTTGTTTTTTTCAGAATGTTTTAATTGTTGAAGATGTGATAGACACAGGCCGTACCATTAAAGAATTATTAAGGCTTTTAAAAGCTTATCATGTTAAATCAGCTAAAGTAGCAAGGTAAATTTCATGTTTTACTGTAAATGATGAAAATGTAAAATTTGTTTAAATTTTTAGATAATTTTTTTTTTTAGCAAAGTTGTTATATTTAATTAGAATTTCATCATTTTTTCAAAGTATTATTTTATAAGTGTCTATAGCAAATTATTATATATATATATATATATATAGCAGTAGCATTTATATTTCTTTAAATTTCAATCCCATTCAGATTAAGAAAAAATTATTTTAATATTTTATTTTTTCTCATTTAATGAACATGAATATAATAAAATTTTAAAATAAATAATTATTATATTAATAATAATAATTATTATAATAAAATTTAAATGAAAAGCTTTAATTAATTATGTGTTTCTTTAAATGCTAATATTGAAAACAAAATCACTTGGTTCTCTTATTAAAAACTGCCTGGATAAGCAGGGATCTCAAACTATAAAACTGATGGTGGGCAGAAATCTAGTACACTGTGTTAAAATTATTTCATTTATTGTTATTTTCATAAGCATAAAAGTGCAAAAATTATGTTTACTGTTTTTTTAAAGAAAAAACATGATGAATACATGACATATGAGATTAAAATGCATTTTTATAATACTGGTATACTTTGTAATATGAATGTAAAAGAATTAATTAGATATTAAATTTAGATTAATTTTGAATATGGCTGCATGAAAATTTATCTATGTAGAAATAAATAACCTATTTTCAAATTGAAAAAATCTCGAGTGTCTATTTATAATTGGCACTATTAAACTTGACATTACAGTGTTAAATTCTATTTTGTATGTAATTTTATATATCAGCAATTGAAGATTATTTCATGTTCGACATATTTCTGCATGTCAAATTTATGGTGCTTGTAAGCACCCTAGTTTGGAGATTCCTGTTTTAAAATAAATATGAACTAAAAAGTTAATATGTATTTTAAAATCTATCTAGGAACCATCTTTTCATTTGTCATTGTAATAATATTATTTATATGCATCTTTTTCCTGAATAAAAAAAAATTTCATAATTTGTTTTCTATATTTACAACCAAAGCCTGAAGTATCTTGTGGTTAATACACTTTACTTCTAACATCACACTAAAGTCTTATTCCTGACTTGAGATCTAACACATCAAAATTTTAAGTTTGGAATATAGGATAGCATGCCTCCTTTACACCATTCTAGTTTTATTACTCCAATTTCATCCTGTTAAGAACAAGTCATAGTGTCCTGTGCTGACAAAAAAAAAAAAAAAAAAAAATTCAGTATTTTGTTTAAGTACTATAATTTTCTTAAGTGATGTTATAAACTACAGTAAGCAGTCTTTAATATGGAATTCAATGGATCTGCTCTTTCTGTAATCTGGTACTCATTGAGATGTGTATTCTGATTTTATAGAGCATTGATTGTCAAGTCGTGATACAATGATGCTTAAATTTTCATTTCAGTATAGCATAGAGGTTCATAAATTTATTATTTGTAAGTATTTTATTTTAAAGATATCCAAATCATGGAAGCAACTCTATGCCAGATACTTGCTTACAGAGTAATGCGACAAGCTGCTCCATAAAAAAAAAAAAAAAAAAAATTTAAAAAATGAACAATTTGTTTTAAACTGTCATTGTATATTTTTTATTTTGTGCTGTGTATCTTCAGCATATCTTACGTATTAATTTTGATTTGGAAGTTGCTAGAATGATGAATACTTTATTACATTCAAAACTTATGTAGCCAAACACATTGTTTTAATTGCCTGAATTTTTATATGTGTGATTTATTTTTGGTATCTTCATTTGAACTATACTGATGCCCAGCACAGATATAGTCCTTTATGTTCCAGATTAGAGTGTTTATTGTATATGAAAAATTTTATATCTAATTTGCATTCATTGTTTTTTTTCCCTTTAGCTTACTTGTAAAGCGCACCAAAGGAAATTTCTATCGTCCTGATTGTAAGTATATTTCATGTTATAAATTTAAATGCTATGTTTAATAAATTACTTTTCTGTCAGATGAATATAAATATGAATGAATTTTTACAGATTGTGGATTTGAAGTACCTGATAAATTTGTGGTTGGATATGCTATAGATTACAATGAATATTTTAGAGATTTAGATGTAAGTATCAAGAAAAAACAATTCAGTATTTTTTGACATACCTAACACAGAAAGTTTATGTACTATTTAGAGATTTCTATTTATATACCAGTTAAAAAACAATACATAGTTTTAATTTATATTCAGATTTCTTGAGTAGTGAAATTGTAAGGTACTATAGGTATACCTTTTAATTAAACATGTACATGATAATGTCTAAAACAGGGGTGGCCAGCCTGCGGGTTCGTCTTTAACATTTTTCTGGCCCGTGAGATTTATCACACTTTTAAAAAATATATTTATATCATAATGACCAATGTATTAAAAAATACATTATGAGCAAAAAATAAGTTTTGAAAATATGGATGTGCACATAATTTCGACTTTAAAATAATATTCTTGAGAATATAGGACAGATATTGTCTGTTTTATTTACGAGTTCACAGGATAATTAAATTATATTCTGTGAACTCATCGTGGTTACTGTTATGTTTCCCTTTAAGTGGCCATCCCTAGATATGAGCAGTTGTGAGTTTACTATCATTCTATTTATATGCAAGAATAATAGTAAACACAAAAATGAAACATAATGAGTTATTACTCTAAAAAAAAAAAGGCTATAGTGGGGACGTGTATTTTTATAGGCTGCCGGCGGAGTTAGCATGCATTTCCAAAGTGGCCCACAAGATCCTTTGGGTTTGACACCCCGATCTAGAACTTTATAATACTAGTTAAAAGCATTTCTTGTTGATCAATTTAGAAATTCATGTGCAAGAAGAATGTTTTTATGTATACTATCTTTTATGCAGATGTTATCCATTGATTGATATAGTAATCTTGATATTTAAGTACTTAAGAATAAAATTATGTCAGTGATGAAAATAATAGCAACATTTCCAGAATGAATAATACCTAAAAAATGAGATTTTGTTTCAGTATATCTTATTATATGATCATATTTATTACCTTTTCTCTTTCAGCATGTTTGTATTGTGAATGAATTTGGAAAGAAGAAATTTGCTTCCTTTTATCCAAACAGGAATCCAGTGAGGCAGTAAAACTGTGATTTTTTTTCCCTTCCTTTTATGCAACAATGCTTGTGATTATTTGTATTAGGTATTAGTAGCAGTATTACGTGTTAGAAACTGTATTTGTATTTATCATAGCTTTTATGCATTCATCTTGGTTCATAAATTAAATCAATTTTTGTAAGTATTTACATTATTAAATGTTTTATTTTCATATTTGTGTCCATCTTTTCATTAAACAGCCTTATCACATTAAATTTGCAGTTTATTGAAATACACATTATATAAATATATATTTTGATATACAAACAGTTTGCTCTAGTCAATCTAAAATAGTGAAAAAATAAATATTTCTAGGTTATATTATACAAGACCATACCAAAATAATACTGACAAGTATTACAAAATTGTTTTTACAGCAACTCACAAAAGTATGTTTGTAAATCCATATAAAATGTAGCATGTCTTGGAATGTTTTGAAGATATCACACTTCAATATAATTACAATTCTGTAGTCAATAAAGTGAATGTGTCTGAAGGTGATGTTACATGCCACGGTGAGATGTGGCTTTCTTCCGCCAATATAGATTTTGTGAGAGGATTTAATAATGAATCTTTCTGCAAAAGAAATAACTCGTTAGTATACGCTTATATAAAAATATCTTTTCCAATTAACTTGATTTGAAAACAACTTACCAAGGAGGATGACAGTTCTTGCAATATTTGAGGTGGGGTTAGTTTCGTTTTGTTACATGTATCACAGGTGCTACTAAACAAACAAAAAATTATATAATACATCTTAACTAAATGTTTTTAGTAAAGCAATGAAGAAAGAAATACTTGCCTATCCATTAAATCACATGTATTCATTTTTGAAGCAGGAACAAGTTTATCCTTGCTAGTTTTGTACTGCAAATCTTCATCTACCTCGAGTGGGAATGATTTCTCACCTAAAAACACATTGTGTTATTTTTAAAATTCTATCTACTTGGTAACAGAAATAAGATTTATAAAATTAATAGTGAAATAAACCCTAATAATTACCATGAAATCAATATTTCTAAACAAAAGACAAACATTAAAGTGAGTTCCAGGAGTATATGAAATTTTTGAGGCTAAATATTTCAAATTATTTGGTTACAACATAAGATCTACTTCTAAAAAAAATGAATAAATTACAAGCAAACCAAAGACTTCATTTTAGAAAAATTAACAATATGCATCTTTTTTCATGTGTAATTAATATAGTTCATTTTGCACACTTTTTATCCAAAACTTGTTTGCAAGCAAAATTCTAATAAGTTGAAAATTTTATTCCATTAAAGGCTTATAAAAGGCTCTAAATCTCTTATAGAGGATAATAACAAATATGTTTTATAGTTGATTAAAAAAAGTTTGATTAAACATTGAGGGGTACATTGTTATGCATGCATACTGTGTAAATTGTTCTCTGTTAATATAAAGGATGTAAATTTGTTTTCCAGAGTCAATGTACGATTTAGATATTTAATATAAGCTTTACAAATATAATTTTTTATATATAGAGAGAGTAGTTAATTATCTACCAATTTAGTTTATTAAAATCATAAATTAGTCAAAATAGATGCATCTACAAATAAACTAATATTGTCACAATTTTTTTTTGAAATAATTCCTCAAAATTTCATTTAACGAGAAAAACAGAGACAAAGAACATCTTAAACAAGTTTAAGAAAAAGTATATTTATACTCACTATTCTTAGACTTTTCCTCATTTACTTTAGATTTCAGAATATTGCATTTCATTTGATCTAAAGGAATAGGTTTGGCACCTCCACTACTTGGCAACATTTTGTTGTTGGGCAGTATGTTGATGTCTTTCGTAGCTGAACTGCTTCCTGGAATTTTAGGTAGGCCTTTCCTCAGTATGGAAGGAGAGGAATCCAGAGCTTTCAGCTTGCAAGCAAGGATTTCAGCTTCTACATGAAAGGAAAAAAAAGAATACATAGGTACAATTATATATAACAATCTTTATTTACAAAGTTGAAATAAAATTACAGAATATTGTTTAATTGTCATTATATTTTTTCCCAATAATTTAAGAGAAACAATTTTTATAATATATAAATATAAATACATATTTTTATATTCACAAATGAATATAATAAATTATTTTTCCTCATTAAATACATGTTTATCACAGAAATTTTTTTAATATCTGCAATTATCTTTATAAAATCAACAACTTATTATTACTTTCAATGTCAAAAGAAATTATTTGGAAAAAGCATGTCATTGCACA
Organism: Caerostris darwini; assembly: GCA_021605075.1. Lineage (NCBI taxonomy): Eukaryota > Metazoa > Arthropoda > Arachnida > Araneae > Araneidae > Caerostris > Caerostris darwini. Next base: position 104,406 of record BPLQ01014675.1, read on the forward strand.
CCTATCGTATTACTTGAGATTTAGGTAGCGTTACTTTAAATATTACAAGTGTTATTAATAAACTGATTATGTCTATTTTAAAAATAAATTGATGCCCAGATTAAAAAAACTTCAATTATTTGCATACTATATAATTATTTTGAATAAAAACAAAATCATTTATTTAATAAAATTTAACCATTTATTGACAATAATGTTTATCTAATGGGTCTATGAATACATGAAACATGAAAATTCTCGCTTATTTTATTTCTTAAATTATTTTTAACAAGAACTTAAGTACAGCTATCTCATGAAAAACTATTAAATTAACATGTGATTCCTACTGCAAAATAAATTTCATTAATAAAAAAATCACCATTTAAAATGAAAAATAAACATAAAATATACCAGATAAAGGGTTGTTTGCAATGCTTGTGGAAGGATTTGAGCTCTCTGCCTTAAGATCTTGTGTTTCAGAAGAATGGGGTGCCTCCTTAGCAATGGACTTAATCAGCTCATTTATTTTGTCTTCAGGTGTATTTGCTAATGCATCATCACTTGCTTTCGCATTTTGTGTAACTGAGGATGTCGATGCTATGACAGTACTTTGTATTGGCTCGGTAGTCTCTGAAATTCTACAAATTAATTACTGTTGTTATAATTGTAAATTAATGATAAAATTTCTGATAAAGTAGATTGTATGACTTTTTAATTTAAATATTTAAAGAACAATTTTAAAAATTAATTTCAATAATTACAGCAGTTTTTTTTATCCATGTAAAAAAAATGCAAATTATAAATATTTAAAAAACAGGTAGTAATCAATTTATTTTCTTTATATGCTATTTAAAATAATAGATGGTGTAAATTTGGATAAATTTATACAAAAACAAGATTTTACAGAAAATTTCATATAGAAAGATAATCTAATTAAGGTAAATATTCACAAGTAATACAAACCCATTAATCAGATGGAATAAAAAAAAACAATTAACTCAATAGATTACTATCACTATGTTATTTTATTTCTATCAGTATTCTTTTATATTTACCCTCTAGAGAATTAAAAGATGTCATCCATTAATGAAAAAAAAAGTTTTTAAAAATGCTGAATTATATAGAAAAAAATAAAATAAATTGAATTATATTGCATGAAATATGAAAGGGAAAGGCATGGGGATAAATGCAAAAGTAAAATGTAAAAATATTATACTTCAAAAAATTAACTGTGCAATTGAAAATTTTTGGATAATAAAATAGCAATGACAGATACATAAAGTATTACATAAATGTTATAATAAAGTTATTATGGAAATATAATAAATGTTTTTAATAATTTTTTTTACAAAAGGAATTTTTTTTTGTAAATTACTTTACAGATATATATATCACTAATCAATACATAAAATGAAGTTATTTTTAAATAAAAAGATTAAATTTACTTTGTAATTTAATTAAAATGACAAAATTTTTTTTTCTTACATTGTGACAGGCTTTCGTATGTCCTGATTTTGCATTTGATTTGGACGGCGTGAATATCTCTGGCTTGGTCTTCGTTCAAAATGAACTGTTCTACGAGCTCTGTTATGCTGAACAGCTTGGAATTCTGTACGACCACTGTAAAAATATATAAATATAGGTATTTTTGTTCCAAAAAATGTTTTTATAAATTTTTATTGAAACTACCAGTACTAACCTATATCGAAATCGTGAGCCCATTCGAATGAATCCTTGTTTAGTAGAAGGTTCCATAACAGGTCCTCTAAGACGAAAGAAAGCATGATGTTCTATGGCACATTTCCATAAATGCTTACAAGCTCTTTGATTATGAAGACGGAACACAAATGTATGTTCTTGTTCTTTACCCTAAAAAAGAAGAAAAAAAAGATTGAAATATATTTCTTTAAATAAAAAATATATCAATGAATATAATAAATACTTTATAAAAGCTTACTTCATCATCATCTTCAATGACAACAAGACTTAATTTCTTGTTTTTGAAGTTGAGTTTTGTAATTTTGGGCCAAAAGAAAAGACCAATTTTTGTGTTGCCTTCAAAGACTAGAATACCAGTAGGAGTGAGACCTAATGAGTACTCATTCCCATCTTTTCCCTATAATAAATGCAAATTTGTAATTTTGAATATGACAAAACTGTCCCATTTCATTTCTTAAATTTTTATTTTAACTGCATAAATGAACTTTTTACATGAAAATAAATGTCTTGAAATAAATTACAGAATAAAAAAATACAGATTAAAAATAAATTAATAGTTCTGAAATATGCTGCAAAAATATGAAATACATCAAAATATAGAGTCAACAACGTAAAATATTGTCCCTTCAAATCATATAAGAGTTGTTTACTGAATTATTGTGGATTGTTTATTCACAACTGTATAACTACATATACATAATACAGCCAAGCTCTTTTTAAATTACTGCTAAAAGTAATCTGACTATAAATATTAGAAAAAACTAAGATATTCTTCAATAATAAATTTTTACACGCTTATATCAGAGTGAAAAAGATAGGTGTACTTAACAAATTTATTGAAAAATTTATTTTTAGAATATATAGCTGAAATCAAATTAAAAAAAAAAGTTCCATGCCCTTGAATCTATTGAACAAAAATTTAAATGTTACTATCCATTTTTTTTATTTGTTTAAAGAAGTTTTAGATGTGAAATATATTACTTTCAATAAAATTTCTGATATAGATATGTTAGAGAATTAAATTTTTTTTCCACAATCTGATACATTTTAAAAATTACCTAAACATTAAAAAAAAATAATAAATTTGTCTATAATGGATTTTCATATACATATTTATGTGGAATAGCTTTTTCACATATAAAATTATTGAAAATTCATAGAATTAATGTTTGGCATATGGTACTTTGTAATCACAATAATACAGATTTCTTGTTAATAAACACTTTATTACTTTCAAAGTATTTTTAATACTTTATCTTTCTCTACTAATACTATTACGTACTCCGCACTTAATTTTTTATAAAAGTATTAATTTTGTTTTAAATACTATTATAATTACAGTAACTTCAATCAGTAAGAAAAAAAATTTTTGAAATAACCATTTTAACTATAGTGATGAGACTATACGAAACTATTTAGTATATTTTTTTAAGAGAGTCATCTATTCTACAAATATATGCTTTAAAAGAGACTTTTCTTCTAAAAAAATTATTTCAGCGAGTTAGATGTTGTTGTGGACAATTAAGTTGTTTGAATGTTCATTAGAAATTATGAATAAGTACAAAATTGATAAAATGCAAACTATTGTTTATTTCATTCAAATTAAGAATAGTAGTTTAGAGAAAGTTATTTAAAAAATAATATTTTTTACAACATAAATAATAAATATTTAAGTAACTAAAATTGGTACCTTTTGCAACAAATATTTAAACAAAAATACTTATTTAAAAATATATGTATATACATCCAAATGGATTATAATTCAATTTTGTATTGCAGTAATTTTGTTTAAACTAATAGAAAGAAAGTACTTACTAAAACTGTATGCATATCAACGCCATACATTTCTAACCACTTAACTTTATGCAAAAAATTCAATTCAGCTTGAGCTGGTGTCTGGCCTCTGAAAAAAAAAAAAAAGTTAAAAGATTGATTTAGTATGCTATTGTTTAAACAATGAAATGGTTAATATCAACTTTATAATTTTTTTTAAAAAATATTTAGTAACCTATGGACATCATTAAAAAAATTATTTGGTAAAAAGTTATTTAACTGATAATTTCTTTTTCTGAGATTATTAATTAAATATTTCTGAATGAGAGACAACTCAATCATCTAAAACTTAGCCATAAAAATTCAATCATCAATATGTATTTATGAGAAGTTGTTATGTTATAAATTATTAGCCAATTATTATGCAAAAATTGAAAATTTATATCCTAGGCTTCATTTATTTTATCTAAAATCAAATACAATAAAAAAATTCATATGAGATAGCAATCATTTTTTACAATACATTTTCTACAATAAATTCATACTGCAGAAAATCAAAATTTATGATATGTATCTCTAAAATCATTAAAGAATATTTAAAAAAAAACTTGTGGAATAAACAACAAAGAAAAAAGTATCTATAAAAGAAACGGACTTGTGGAAGAAACAACAAAGAAAAGAGGAAGTGAAAAAAAAATGTTTTGATCTTTTTTAAAGAATTACGAGAAATTATGTGAAACTTACTGAATGGATTTTTTAACTAAAACATTGCAGTTCTAAAAAAAATAATTTTTTGGTTTCAAATTATTACACTAAGAATTATTCAGGTCAATAACCTTTAATCTAGACTTTGCTCAGAAAATACTATACTGCTATTCTTGTCCTCGTCTTTATAAATATCAGTAAATAAATTGTTTATTTTTTAGTTTATAATTCAATGTGAAGTTTAATAGTGTATTTCAAAATGTAAACCATTGGTTCATATGAAAGCAAAGTTTAAAATTAAGTAATTTAATGTTTTGTAAAAGAAAAAATAATAATGAATACTGACATAATTTTAATATGCCTTATTGGCAATTCAGATACAATGATTGTGCTCAATTAATAATTTTTTCTTATCTAAATTTATTACAATTTGTGAGTGTTTATATCTCTCTGTGTTTTGTACATTAGTATTTAAATTTTAAAAATATATAAATTGTTTGGTGAATTCTTTTGAAAACAAAAAAAGGCAAAAAATTACTTTTTTTACTGAGGCAAAATGTTTATTGATTAATAAAATACATTAAAGTACTTTATTCAATGTTAAATTTTATTCATATTTCTTTGTACTAGACATATGAAACTAAATCATTAATATCAGAATAAGTTTTAAATTTTTTACTATTTTTACGATACTATTAATTATACTTTTTTTATTTATTATTTTTTAAATATTTAAAAATAAAAATTATCAAGAAAAAAAAAATGCAGATCAAAACTTGATATTATTATTCAGCATTTACGCATATTTATATTTGAGATTTTTTTTTTTTTTTTTTTTTTTTTTTTTTTAAGCAGATTTGCCATTCATTCCAATCTCCAATTTTATTTATAAACATAAAATATGTTCTAATTTTTTTTTTTTTTTTTTTTTAGATAATCCAGTGGAGCATAATATTAAATGCCTATTTAAACTCTTAGGAATATGTGCTTTACAAATTGTTATGCTACATTATTATAATTGGCCAATATAACAGAATGCATGTAGGCTTCATTTATTTTATACCTAAAATCATTAATATGAATATTTAAAAAAAATTCATATGAGATAGCAATCATTTTTTCCTTATTCTTATGAATAAAATAATTCAAACAATAGGTTTATAGATAAAGTAGAAGTGATATTAGTAATTTTGAATTCATTTAATGCCACAAGAACATTGCCATAAATTATTAGAATAATTTTTTAATTTGTCCAATATAGAAAATCATTTAAAACAATTACTGCATTTCTCAAAATGCAAATCTTTCTTTCATCAATTTCAGATTTATATCATCAAATCTAATAACTAAAAGAATTTTCCTACTTTTTCAATAATTCAAGGTTGAACCACAATTTTTTATTTGAACAAGTTCTTTAAATTATTCATTTAATGAAATAAAAAAACGAAAAAAAATTTTGAAAATTTAAAATACATGAACCACAAGTTTGTATTTAGAGGACAATTCATATAATATAATTATGTAATTTAGTATTGGGAAAAATATTTTAATTCAAGATAGTATTTCCAATGAATTAGGATAGCCATGTACATAATATGTGAAAATTATTAAAGAAAAATTTTGATATTGTTTAGACTATTTTAAAATTAGAATTTAATAGTGATTATATATAATTGATGAAACAATTATCTTACACAAAGCTTACATTATAAATGAATTGTAGGATAATTGTCATAAATCAAAATGAAAACCACAATTGTATATAACAAAAAATTTGGGGATTTGAAATTCTTACAGTAACATTCATATACATCAAATGTTTTCATAGTAAATAAATGCGATTGTTTTCATAGTAAATAAATGCGATTGTTTTCATAGTAAATAAATGTGGTTGTTTTCATAGTAAATAAATTTGATTGTTTTCATAGTAAATAAATGCGATTGTTTTCATAGTAAATAAATTTGATTGTTTTCATAGTAAATAAATTTGATTGTTTTCATAGTAAATAAATTTGATTGTTTTCATAGTAAATAAATTTGATTGTTTTCATAGTAAATAAATTTGATTGTTTTCATAGTAAATAAATTTGATTGTTTTCATAGTAAATAAATTTGATTGTTTTCATAGTAAATAAATTTGATTGTTTTCATAGCAATATATTTAAATCTACAAACTCACCTGCAAGTTTTATACTGAACAAGTATATCAGCTTCCATTTCTTCAGTTTGATTTGAGGCAAACCGAAATTCAGAAACAAAACCAAGAGTATGAACAGATTCATCATAGTCCCCACATTCAGCTGAATGAAATTTAAAAAAGTTCAAATTATAATAGACATTCATATAAAAGGGATGAACTGAAAGAAATATAAAAATTTTTAACCAAGAAATGAAAATTCTTAAAGACAGATTAAAGTAATTAAAATAATAATTTATCATTCTTTTTCTATAAAAAGGCATTTTACAAATTTGCAATACAAGTTTAGGAAATATTTAGATTTCATACATAAAATTTAAATATAAAATGTTTTTATTGTATTAAGAGTGTAATTCTGTAAGTATATTTTCTATAAGAAAAGTTAAATATATAACTATTTTGAAACGAATTTCAAAAAGCAAAATATTAAAGAAAATTTCAAGAGAAAGAATTTTTTTTTCTATATAACATTAAATCAGAAATCACTCAACTTTAATTGGCATTTAATACCATTTAAAATTTTATAAACAGCATCTTTTAAATGCAAATTAATTTTTTTTTTTAAATTTTATGGATTCCCCAAATTTATTAAGATTACTAACTGTAAATAAACACATAAAATAATTGTTTAGCATTTAATTTCAAAAGCGAAAAAAAAAACATTAAATAATGTTATCATATATTCATAAATTTAAAGCATATATTTAACATAAAATTCATATGGAGGTTAAATTTCTGGAACAGAATCTTTGGAATTTACAAAATATCACAATACTGAAAAATCAAAGATTTGATTTTTAATTTTTACAATTCATTACAGAGATATTGTTTATAAATGCACATATAGCTGATGCTGGTCATATTGATATTAGGCAAACACATATTAAATTACAGATATTCTAAACAGAGCCTCACAAACACATTCGCAAATGTATGATTCTCATCACAATTCTAAGGGGAAAAAAATTTAAATTTCGAAATATTTTAACATGAAGAGTATCAAGTTATTCTACTTAAGTAGTTCATAGTATAAGAATGATATTTTTCAAAATTTGAAATAATTAATATTGAAATAATTGAATATTTTGGTGCCTAAAGCAGTCTTGCAATGGTTTTTTTGCATACGATTTGTTAAATTTATATCAATTTTTTATTATAATTAAATATTTTTTTGTTTAGAATAGTGAATTTTTTATCTAATTTTTATTTATAGAATTAGAATATTTTCATTATTTGATGAACTAGTGGAATAACCAATGAATCAAAATCGAAGAGGCCAATAAAAATTTCATGAAATGAGGAGAATTGCCATTTGAAAAATAAACACATATCTAAGATTATTGATTAAAAAATATAGAACAGAATCTTCAGAAAGTTATGGAGCATGAATAAATTCAAAAAAAGTTCGAAGAATAATTTAATCAGTCAGGTATGATGCAAGGGTAAAAAAATTCTTCATAAATGTATAAAATCGAAAACTTTTTTTTTTTCATGTTAGATGAGAAGCAAGTTTTTTTCAGTGCTATAATTACTAACGAAAGCGTATGCAACAAATTCAGAATTAAAAGTTACATAATAGTTTGGCAAAAATCGAAAGATGAACTTAAAATAGAAAATTACTTCCATTTATTAAACATGGCAGTTGATGAAGTTGGCAGTTGGTGTTAAGTGCATAACATGAGTTGAAGCAGCAAATTTGAATATATTGATTGGACAATAAGTCAGTAAATGTACATTGACATCTTAGATGAAAATTCAAAATAATCAGTTGAAAATCTTAATGTACAGAGAGATTGGAAGTTTTGTTAGAATAACAATCCTAAACAATTATTACAAACCTTAAATTTGCGATCATTTACAAATTGTTAAAAAATCATTGAAATGCATTCCTCAGTCATTTGATTTAAACCCAATAGAATATATTACAACAGAATTTGAAAATTTTTCTCAAAGAAAAAACCCAAATCTGTAATGCACGAAATTTAGAAAAGTAGGCCCAGAATATATAAAAAATTCCAATCTATAACAAAACTATTAAAGGGCTCATAAATATTTAATCAAGTACAAAAAATTGTTTAGCAAGCAGCTTAAAGATATTTACCCATCTTATGAGATTTTTACCTTTAATATCGATATTAGTGATCATCTTTCAATATTGATATTAATTGTAAGTAATAGTAATATTTATTATTTTATCATGTATTATTGTATATAAAACAAATTTTCTCGCAATAATTTTTAAAAAATAACATATTCAGGCTCCAAAATAATAAATTTTCACAATTTTGTTTAATAATACTTTTATTAATAACTTATGTACAAAATACATTTCTGATAAAATTTGGTTAGGCACTGTATTTGATTGAAAAGATAAAAATTGTTTTTATTTGTTTTTTTGAATATTTTTGAAGTTAAAATAGTTAATGTTTTGTATTTGCAGTCGTCTTTTATTTATTTACTATTTTCAAAGTGTTGCTCTAATAAAATTAGATTTTCGCAAACATTCTTTGAATTTACTTGAGGATTTTTTCTCAATTAAATTTACAAAAGTAAAAAATCTATAACTTCATTAAAGTTTTTGTAAAGCTGGATCAATGCTTCTAGTTATATGTATATATCAGTAGTAAGAATTATTGACTTACATTGCAAAGATAAAGCAGACAGTTCCACAATAGTGTTGTAAGAGCATGGAAGTTTTTCTGTGAGAATATCTTGCTTTAATTGCAGAAAAAATAAATACCTGTAAGTTTACAAAAAATAAATTAGTAGAAAATATATATATACAGCATTATTGGCTGATATTTATACAGAATAATTGAATAACATCTACTTTAAATTTTTAATTATAAAAATCATTATGCAAAACAAATTATCCAACAAGATATTTAAGCTGTAAAAAATGCCAAGTTCCATAAAATTCGGGATTTATATGATTTTAAAACAAATACATGCATTGTGTATGTGACAATGATCCATGATATGGTTTAAAAAAATCATTTTTAAAACTCACCTAGTTAATTCTTCTCTCAAATTAGTAGGTTCATATGAATAAAACTTTACTCCAAGATGGCATATAAAAGGCAAAGTCCCTATAAAAGAAAAAGAAAAATAATTCAATCGTTAATAGTTTCTTTACAATTGAAGGTACTTCATTCGATTCCAGCAGATTCCAAACTTAAAAAGTTGTGAAAATTGTAAAATATTGGACTTAATTTGGCAAAAATTTATAATTGCATGATTATTATGATAAAATGCAACACTTTGAGATTCATAGTAATTTAATAACAAATATTTAATATATTTAGATGCTTATTAGTATTATCTTAATATTCATAGTGCTGTAAGAAAAAAAAATTTTTTTTTGTACTTATTATTAAATTGGAAAATTAAATGTTTTTAATATTCAGATTTTTTTCCAAAATAACAGTGCAAGTATTATAATTATTATCTTTGTTTAATTTAGAATGATGGTCGACTGTAGGGAAATCAAGTAATTTTAATAAAATTTTATTTAGAATTGCAAAGCAAATTGTTAAATAAAAGTTTCTTCAACTTAAAAACTATTAAATTAGGAAGTTTACTTATAATATTAAAATAATTTAGATATATCAGATTCTTTAGTTGCTAATTGTGAAGACTAATTACAATACATTAATGCCTTAATATGAAGGAAAAAAAACAAATAAATATTTTAAGTAATTTTTTTTTTTAAATTGAAAATATGAGAGATGTCAAGTACCTTTAACTTGCTTCTTAATTTCCTTGGTAGGATCCAACCAATGCTGAAATGAAATAATGCATTATTACAATATGTGCATTAAAAAATTAAGACCCTAGAAAAAGCATTTTATAAAATAGCAAAATTACCTGAACATTGAATTCATCATTATAGTGTAATCCAAAATAGTCTTTTTCTACTAAATCAATATGATAAAAAACTTGTTCACATAAATCAGCACCAACAGCTTTTTTCTAAAATGAAAAGAATGTTTAAATTAAAAAACTTAACAATATTTACTACCTTGAAAACATAAAATACACCCATTTTAAACATTATGATAAAAATAAAGGATTACATTTCGATAAATTATTAAGAATATATAATACTTTTTTAAATTTATACATTATTTACATGAATTATTTATACAAATAACTAATGTAAAAAGTAACTAATAAAAGAAGTAATAATTTGATACAAAATTATTTGTTTAATTTTATAATTATTCATGAAAGGGATAATATAATGAAACATTAGTTTAGACATCTTAAACATAATTTTTATTTTTTTTTTAATAGTTATCAATGTACCTGAATTAATACTAAAGTTGAAAATATTAATGCCCTAAATGTAGCCAATAGGTACATTTTGTACTTTAATACTTTCAACTACTGTACAATTTTAGTACTGTGTATCAGTGCACCGGCTAGTACTGTATATCAATGTACCGGTAATTAATACTAATATTAAAGTTAATAAAATTACTACTAAAGTTGAAAAACATAAAAAACTAAGTAATTAAAACTATGTAATCTCAACATGTGGAATATCAGAAATTCGAAACAAAAATACTGGATAAAGAAAAAATTTTTTAAAATAAAGCGCCCTTTACATTTAAAATAAGAAGTACAAATAGTAATTGATAAGAACGAATGTTAAAATAATTTTTCTGGAACATTTGATACTTTATTAAATAGTTTTGACGGTTTTATTTCTATTTTATTACGTTACTTCAAGAAGAATCATCTCCTAAAAATATTCATTTATATCTCAGACACATAAAAGCTAAGCTCCTGGATTGTTCTGAAGACATGATGTATTCAGTAAACACATTCTTACGGCTGTCTAACTTGGCCATTAAATTGCCTGAAATAAATAATGTAAATATCTCCAATTCAGAGAGAGATTCCAATTGTACAGTGAATACTATTGTATATCGAAGAAGGTCAAATCTATATAATGTTAGTTCACGGCATTGCTACCCAAGCTATTATTGTCAGTCTAGCAATATTTTTAAACCTTCTTTCGCAAAGTGACGAGACAAAAGTATTTTAAAAAATGCAAGAGGGAAATTTACAAACAATACACAGGTGATGTAAATCACAAGAATAAGACTGACAATCTTCGCCGCAAAACAGGAAGAAAAAAAACTCCAGTAAATATCAAATTCCGTTTGACGAATCAACAGGACATGACACATCGTCTTTTGTGTCTTAAAAGTGTTTTTTTTTTCTCTCTCTCTAATTTTTATTATTAATTGTCACGCAGGGAATCTATTGTTTCAAAATTTAAAATAATTTTAGCATGAAGCGTGATTTTGTTGAGACCTTTCGATATCCAACATCAACACTCCATGGTGGCAGGCAGGTTTCCATGTTGTTAATTAATCTTTAGTTTTATATTTTAGATTTAAAAATGCTTATTTATTATCATATGTGAACATAATGTCGTGTGAAATTTTGATGTCCACAAAAAAAGTAAGAGTTTTTATATAAAACATTAATCTTTTCGAGAATACCACAAAGTTAGAGCGTAAGATGTCTTTAAAAATATATTAAATTAGGTGCCCTTTTATTTTTCCCTTAGTGTTATGATATTCCGTTGGCTAAAATGTAAAACACATTAAAATCTTTATTTCAATCGAAAATTATTCTCTTCTGAACACATGCGAGAAGTATGTGATACTTTATTTATAGGCAATGAAATATTTGATTTTATGTTTTAGAAGAAAAAAAAATGTTTAGTTCATTAATTTATGAATTAAAAGTTAATAAAAAGGTACAAAATCGATGGAAAATATGTAAAAAGAAACAAAAATTATAGATGTGAAAGAAAAGCAAAAATTTTTTAATTTCGGAAAAATCAGGTTAAATTTTAAAAAAATACAAGAATAATATATTTTTTTTAAATATGAGACTATATGTATTTGGATGGGAATGTTAGGGGAAAAAAGGAGCACAAAAATAAAATATAATATTGAGTCAACTTAAGATGTATGACGTGGAAATTAGAAAAAAAAAAGAAGGTCAAATTGCAGAATAGGGGCCGTTGGGATTTGTCAATAAAAAAATCTCATTGCAAAAGTGCGGCAAGTAACGGGTTACGATTGTAAGTGAGGAAAATTTTAAACAGCATTTTATCGTAAGGTGACTTATCGCCCAGTTGACGGCATAAAAAATCGCCAAACCCCAACGATTTTACGATTTGGCAGAAAAAAATCATGGCACTATGAAACCAAAGAACTACATTTTAAAAAGCAACTGTTAGATATAAAAGAAATTGAACATAGTCTTTTCAATATGGTTCAATTCAAGCTTTTTCTAATTAACCAGAATTGTATATTTTAGGTTTGTCACTCTCTTAAAATAATTCTACTTTCCAAGAGACGAAAATACTAAAGGAAGAATCATTAGTAAATTCTAATAAATCCAATAGAAGACATTAATGTAAGACTGAAAAATGAAAATGACTAAATTCTTCTACAATCACATAACACAGCATTGACCTTTGCAAAAACGATCGAATCATTATGTTTACACATAACGATTACATTACTTAAACTAATGACTGAATTTTGTTTAGGAATTTTTATGTGTCATCAAAATTCAAGTATTTATTTAAGTTAGTTGTTTCTGTTTGAAGAAATTTTTAGTTGGATGTCAGATCAAAATTTGTGCTGATGAGATTTTGTTTACTTACAAAAAAATATTCAATTGTAGTAAGTTCATATAATATGCTGGGATACATTTATTTATTAGATTTAACTGGATTTTAATTTTAGATAATAACAACGGATGATTGTACAAGTCATAAATAAAAATACTATTAAAAACAGAGAAGGCGCATTTAAATCGGTATAATTTGCTAATTTGTAATAAATCAGATAGTATTGAAACAAAAATTATAACGTTTGTTTATTTTTCTCATTGAGCAAAGACCGAAACATATTGCAATCTCTTTTACTAAAGTCTAAAAACTTTTTTCATTGCTAAGTTCAAAGGAAGTAATATAAAATAATTCATAAAGTAAAATAATTTCACATACTTGTAAAGAATATTTTTTTTTTCCTCAGCTGTTTATTAAGTAAATAAGTTACAATAACTGCTTGGCATCAACACATAGCATTTATAACAGTTTAAAAAATATATATCCGATTTCTTGAAATAAACATGATATATGTAGTGAATTACCATAATGAGTTAATATTTATTCATACAATGGCTTGGATAAGTGAGTATGTACTGCCATTGTTTTTAATTAGCATTTTTAATTCCAAATCACAGAAATATTCAGTAAATAATAAGGTAAAATTGCAGAACAAGGGCGTTGGGAATTAGCGTCAAAAATTCTTTAAAGTCCGCCAAGGAATGGGTTGCAATTGTAAGTGAGGTTAATTTCAAACGGTACAAGAAATCCGGGTTATCACATTTGAAGACTTTTTGCTCAGTTAGTGCTACGAAAAAGTCACCAAATCCCAATAGCCCTTATTTTGCGATTTGGTCAAAATAAAACTACCCTTTAAAAAAAAAAAAAAAAAAAAAATTCCCATTGATAATACAGAAATATATAGGTAAATTGTTTGACTTTTTACTTTCTACTTACAAATTTCAAGTAGTCAGTAATCGTATCACAATTGTTTCAATAATAGTTTGACGTTTAAAGTTAAAATAATTTAATTTTCTAGTTTTAGATCTAAAATATTAAATGCATAAATGTGTGTTACATTAAATATAATTTTTTTCTGTCCTTGTGGCATATATTTCTTCATGAATATTAGTACCTTTCATATTTTAAAGTAAATAAATACAATTCATAAGAATGATACACATGTGCTCGACTATTTATGTAGGTTGCTTTACATTTTAATTTGTATTCCTAAAATATTTATTTTAATTTTCTTTAAAATGGAAATATCCAAAATTATATTTAGGAACGCTTTTTTTTTTTTTTTTTTTTTTTGAAAAAACATTTGATTATTATACATATTAAATTAAAATACAAAGTTAAAATATACTTTAAACCATAATTACTTTAGATTAAATTTAAATTATGTATTTAAGTATATACAATTTAAATTTATATTATGCTTATCATACTGTTAATCAAACTAAAGATATATATTCAATAAATTAATTTAATTCAAATTTATTCCAGTTTTACCATGCGTAACAAATGAGATTTAAATCCTTAATCAGCAATATGACTAATACTTTGAAACATATTAAAATAATAATTAAATGGGATAATCTGTTATTTAAATACACACAGATAATTTACTTTTGAATAATATTTTTATCCTAATCTAGATAAAATTAATTTGAAGTTTAAATTATAGCTATACATCATGCACATTTACATATTTTTCATGAATAGTTTTTCCTTGTTATAATTAGTACGATGAAGTTAAAAAAAGATTTGATGTCTTCATCAATGCGATTCTGAAAATGGGGTAATGAGGATAAAAAAAAAAGTATTTTTCAATAAATTCATTAAAAAAATTATCATACATCATAAATATCCATACAACACAAACTAAAATGTAAATAATTAAAAGAAAGTTAAATGAACAATAATAGAATAATTACTTTTAAATATTTATCGATGCGAATTTTTTTTTTTTTTTTTTTTTTTTTTTTTTTTGCATATAAGTAGTGAAATTTTAGTGGAAAATAGTGAGAAATTTTAGAGGTTTTCTAAAATTATGCATAAAATTTATATAATTTATACTTATAATTTTAGAAAACCTTTAAAATTTCATTTTAATACTTTTTAACGAAAGCAGAAATAGAAAGCATCCAATACCGATAGCTTTTGCGATCTCTTGCTTTAATTGTTCTCAAGCAAGAGATGTTTTCTTAAATTCTTTTATTTTTCACTAATATTCTTATTCATTAATTTAAGCAATCTCAATTGTGCAAATAGTTTAATTAATTTTAAGATGTGGAGGCTTAGTGATTCTTAAAATCACATTGGAACTCCGTAACCGGTACGCCCGTTGCCCAATACATTTTTGGCATATAAATAAAAACAACGAATCTTTTAACATTTTGATAGAATATGACAGGAGCGACGCGATTATTAGTAAATCAAAAAATATAAAATACAAAAAAAAATCTAGGTGAACTCGGATACTTCTCTTTTACGGAATAAAATTTTCTATCCAACAGTTTGCCATGACTAATCAGATAAGAAAAATAAATTAATAGTTCAAAAAAACTAAAAAATACGCTTTTAGAGTTAATCAAACTAAAAAGTAAAAAATAATTGTTAACATAAGAATAAAATGACTGACGAGAAAATGAATGTCACTGTTCTAAAATCGTGGGGTGCTCGATATCAATCGTTATAATTTCTCACTAGTTTCATTCCGAAATGCAGAGTTAGTTTAAAAATGTCATACAAAGCACCTCACGCTTTTAGAACAGTGACATTCATTTTCTCGTCAGTCATTTTATTCTTATGTTAACAATTATTTTTTACTTTTTAGTTTGATTAACTCTAAAAGCGTATTTTTTAGTTTTTTTAAACTATTAATTTATTTTTTACTTTTTAGTCTGATTAACTCTAAAAGCATATTTTTTTTTAGTTTTTTTAAAGTATAATTGTTTTTACTTTGTTTTCCACTTGGCCGGTTATCCGCTAAGTTTACATACTTTTTACCCACCGACATTTTCGGCCAATAGGAAGAACGCAATTCGACATGATCGCACTCCTATGCCTTTGAGATCCGCCTCTTTTTAGCCACCGAAATTTTCGGCCCATAGGAAGAGCGCAATTCGACATGATCGCACTCCTATGCCTTTGAGATCCGCCTCTTTTTAGCCACCGAAATTTTCGGCCAATAGGAAGAGCGCAATTCGATCGCGGATCAGTTGACTGACTCGCCAGTAGATGGCGCCATCAGTCCCAAAATCGAGCCCAAAAAGTGAGTTACATACAAACATACAGGTGAAGCTAATAAAAGCGTATTAAAAATATATGTCCCTTAACTGTGAACAATCCACCCTCTTCTAAGGATCTAGAATGAAAAGAAAAACATTCCTATGTCACCAGTAATATTCACGAAAGGTCCCCCTTTTTTTTTTCCATCCTTTTATCTGCTCCAAGACTATAAATGAAATGTGGGTCCGTGTTCAACTTGTGGCCACTTAAACCCAATTTTTTTTTTTTTTTTTCAATATTTTAATGAATTAATGTTTTACTTATCAGTGAATTTTTTTTTTATTTTTTTATTTTTAGCGTGCTTAAATTTGCTAATTGAACCGGCTTTTTTTCTGATTTAGTCTCACTAAATATTTATCTAAATATTGAAGTTGATAGAATGAGTTGACGAGCTAACCAAAAGAGGGTGGAAAAAGAAGATTGAATTTTAATTTATAATTTGTTTATGTAATTTTTGTTAGAAATTAAATTATTTTTTGTACATATATCTCAGTTTTAATGTTCCTCTATTTGAACCCAATTAGCGCAATGCAAAAATTAATAAAATACTTAATTATGATAATATATGGAATTTCAACTTTTGATACATTTTCTATTTCTTATAGTTTAGCAATTAGGATTACTATATTTAGTACGACACCTATTGACTATTGATCATACTTTAGTATGATGCCTTATTGATTTTTTTGAAATACGCCTATGATGCCTATTGACGATTAACTTAAACGTTTAATATGATGCCTATTGATGTTTAAACGGTAACGCTTTATTTTATTGAGCTCTCCTATCCCTAAGACAAAATCTTGTATGTATGCATATAAGCCAAACCTTTTTCCGCATTCCAAATTAAATATTTAGTACGTATGGAAAAAATGAAAAATTAGTATAAAAATAACTTTTAAATATTTATTATCATTTAAGGTAACTAAGCTTAACGAAAATATTTTGATTACAAAACATCACAATATATATATATATATATATATATAGATTTACAAGTAATTATACATTTAAATAAGGACAAAAATTAGAGATTTTGATATCAGATTAATTCGATAATTGATTACGGAAATATTAGAAAATTCCGATAATTCGAAATTCAATTGCTATATTTTAAGAATTTTCTTTATTCTTTTTGTCTATCTTTTATCGGAATTTTCTAAGAAAAGAATAAAATACCACGAGAATTTCAATCCAAATAAAAAAAAATTTCTATTTTAAAACGGATAATAAATATTGATATAAAACAACTCATGCCAAAATATCACGAAATCAAACATATCTGAATGTGTTTTCTAAATAAGTCCAGCACGGAATTCTGTGCTCTATTTCAATTATTCTCAAGAAGGTCATGGATTATAAATTTAAGCTCGGCCATTATGAATCTGAAGAATTCTGTTCACCAAGCTGGAACCTTTTTAAGTACTCTTACCTTGATAAATTTTATCAAAAAAGGAGGAAAAAAAATGAATGAATGAAAAGAATGTAGTTCATAAATGCGACAGTCATTCGACGGTCAAATTAAAAATATTCTTCCGCAATGTCAATTATCAAGGTCAGTGATTTACGGTCATCGCATTGTTGGTGTTTCTTCAAGATAAAATGGATGTTTAAAGAATACATTCCCCAGAAAATTTTTTCGTGTTGAAAATTCTTCAAAAATATTTAAAAAATAAATTATTCAGTATATGTATCTTCGATGTAGAATTTATTTATTGGAAAAAAAAAATAGAATTTTATTTCCATTTAACGATGATGTATAGATTGGTAAATCAGTTACAGAAATGACATTTTAGTCTTCTGTGTAGACAACGTTATTTCAACATAGAATAAATTTAAATTTAAAAAAAAAAAGATCACTTATCAAGGTCAGTGATTTACGGTCATCGCATTGTTGGTGTTTAAGATAAGATGGATGTTTAAAGAATATATTTGCGAATTCATTCACCAGAGAATTTTTTTTTTTTCATGTTAATTCTTCAAAAATATTGAAAAAATTAAATCAATATATGCATCTTCGTAGAATTTATCCATTGGGAAAAAAGAAAGAAAAATAAAAAGAGAATTTTATTTCCATTTAACAATGATGTATAGGTCCGTAAACCAATTACAGAAATGATATTTTAGTCAACGTTTTAGGTGTGGACAACATTCTTTCAATGTAGAATAAATATTAAAGAAAAAATAATTTTTTTTCTTAACAGAAATGAATTTTTTCTGGTTGCATTTACTCATTTTATATGTCAGTGGGCCACAAAAAAATAAAATAAAAACGAAATTTATTGATCAAATATTTATTTCACAGGTGTATATGCATAAATGAAGAAATATATAATATAACAAAGTGATTTGATACGGACATTAAAATGGTTTAATATGTATTTCATTCAGTTTTTCAGTAGTAGTAACAAAGCGAAAAGTGATTAGTTAAACAATAAGAAATTTTTGATTTGTTGACATTTATGATTGAAAATGATTTTTTTTATACATGCATGATCACTGATTCAAATAAGTTTGCGCAACTTTGTGTATTACCTGGTAATAATCAGAGCTACTTTATTGAGCGCAATTTTAAAATGGAGCCTCTTTTTGAAAATCTTACTATACGCAATAAATTCTTACTATTAGCTTTTGCCGATAGTTGATGTCATAATACCCAACAAAATTTATTCTTTATCAAGAATAGATTCTGTTGGGTATATAAAGACTATGAGTACAAAGAAAAATAGAATGTTGATCTAGACTGAGTAAAACATATTATCAGTGGCACAACAGGCCCATGGTGGGCCAAGGCCGTCTGCTTACTGGCAGATTGGGGTAGGGTTGTAAGCCCTACAGATATATTAGGCCCGAGATCTGTGGTTTAAAGTGGATTCCGAATCACTACAAACATCTATGGCACCGCTGGGTCTCTAACCCGAAACCTGTGGCACTGAGCGCTAGTTATTCGCCCATCAGGACCCAAAACATATAATTTCCTTTTAAAATTAATTAATTATTTTCTATACTTTTTATTTTATTTTTCGCATCGGGAAGTTTAAAATTCCTAACGGTTTAATGGTCTGGAACTTTATGCACACTTTAGGCTAATTAGACTAGGATCTACAGTTTAACGTGGATTCTGAACTACTCACAAACATATATGCCCCACCAGGATTCTAACCTGAAGTCTGTGGTACCAAAGGCCACAGAGCTAGCCATTTGGCCGCCAGCCCACTAAAAATTCCTAAAGAAACATACAAAAAAAAAAAAAAAGAAAGAAAAGTCATGAAGTTGCTTGAACAACAAGTATTTCAAAAGATACCGATTTTTAAGCCAATCAGCAAAAATTTTAGAATGGCAGACATGATTGGGATTTAGATAAAAATGTCACTTGAGAAATATGCCAATCTTCACCGAAATAAACTCAAATCCGAGATTAAAGAAATTTCGAGATTCAGGCACTGGAAACAATAACAATTTTTTATTTATTGTGTTGAATCATGTTAATTTGTATGTTCGAACTTCTACGCACCAGAGCGTGAAAAAAACATGGACGAGGAGTTTCATGAAAAAAGGATGTCCGGTGTTTTACACAAAAACAACAAGGTAAGCTCTTCTCTTCTAGCTCGTAAATAAGAATCAATTTTTCCCGCGGAAAACCGGTCTGGGGAAGAAAATTAATTCGTTACAATACCGCTACAGTGGTGCACGGCTTCGCTAAAAATTCAAAATAAAGCACGACAATGGAGGTCATAATGCAATCTTAAAATTTTCAACACTCGGTTTCGTGCGACTGGCGGTTCAGAAAGCGATTTTTACTCTTGCACCTGCCTTTCCCGAGTCGTAGCGTGTAGAACGCATTCGTGTTCGAATAATAAAAGTTTCAGAACTTTTTTAGAACACAAAACACATTACCAAAACGGATATAGAATGAAAATTGACACAGTTTTTAATAAATGTTTTGCAAAAGATTATTCACGGAGAAAAACATTGTAACAATCGTAACTATTCAAACTGCTTAAGAAAATTAAAATTTTTGTTTTAAAAATATTTAATAAACAAAATTAATAAATTTTTATATACAAAATTATAATTTTTTAAATTCCTACTATTAGTTCATATATATATCTTGTTCAAATTTTCAATCGTTCATAAAATTATTTTTATTCGTCCACTCAAGTTCAAATACATTTTTTAAAACTTGTGGATGATACTTGATAATAATACAGTTTTTTCAAATATTAAATAATTTAATTTAAAATTTTTTTTTTTATATTACTTGTTTTATTTCCATTGAACTTTAAAATATAAATTTTTTTTTTATCAAATTGGTTGACGTTTTATATTCAGTGAAAAATATAAGCAACGAGTAATTATATTAATTATTTAATTGTTACAAAAGATAAAACTGATTATAATACAAAACTGTTACAAAAGATAAAAATGACACAGTTTTAATAAATGTTTTGCAAAAAATTATTCACGGAGAAAAACATTGTAACAATCGTAACTATTCAAACTGCTTAAGAAAATTAAAATTTTGTTTTAAAAAATTTATTAAACAAAATTAATAAATTTTTATATACAAAATTATAATTT
This sequence comes from Caerostris darwini, assembly GCA_021605075.1. Classification (NCBI taxonomy): domain Eukaryota; kingdom Metazoa; phylum Arthropoda; class Arachnida; order Araneae; family Araneidae; genus Caerostris; species Caerostris darwini. Next base: position 125,300 of record BPLQ01014675.1, read on the forward strand.
TTTAAATTCCTACTATTAGTTCATATATATCTTGTTCAAATTTTCAATCGTTCATAAAATACTTTTTATTCATCCACTCAAGTTCAAATACATTTTTTAAAACTTGTGGATGATACTTGATAATAATACAGTTTTTTCAAATATAAAATAATTTAATTTTAAATTTTTTTTTATATTACTTGTTTTATTTCCATTTAACTTTAAAATATAATTTTTTTTTTATCAAATTGGTTGACGTTTTATATTCAGTGAAAAATATAAGCAACGAGTAATTATATTAATTATTTAATTGTTACAAAAGATAAAACTGATGATAACACAAAACTGTTACAAAAGATAAAAATAACACAGTTTTAATAAATGTTTTGCAAAAAATTATTCACGGAGAAAAAAAATGCAAAAAATCGTAAACATTCAAGTTGTTTAAGAAATTTTAAATTTTTCTTTTAAAAAATTGTAAATTTTATATACAAAATTATTAATTTTTTTTATTTCCATTGAACTGAAAAATATAATTTTTATCTAATGGTTTATGTTTTATATTCAATGAAAAATATAAGCACTATATTAATAATTATTTAATTTTTACAGAATATAAAACTAAAGTCGTAAAAAATTAAAAATTTAGAAAAATTTTTAGTAGCAAAATAATATGTTGCATTTGCATCCAACACACTGTAATTTTAAAATTACAATGATTTAATATTGAAATTAAATATTAATTGAATAATAACATAATTCTAAACTATTGGGCATCGGCATAAACTACCAGCATTTGCATTGAATTATAGAATGTAGGTTACAAGCACAGAACTTTTAATAAACTTAAATTCTTTTAAAGGGTTTGCAAAACTTTATTGGGCTTTCTTATAAGAAATATTTATTTATTGTTGACATGTAGATAAAATTGTCCTAGAAAGAAAAAATAATGATCAATTATGTAATAAATGATGTAAATAGAAAGTAGTAACGACTTTAATATGCATAGTCATGATTACTGAATACGAGGTAAATGTATAAAACCACTTCATAATTCTAATGCGCATGTAAAATAGATTGATTTCAATACAATGTTTATAGATTATGAAAAAAAAAAAAAAGTGACGTGATTCTAATCTTTGGTAATTTATTTTTTAAATACAGATCTCTTACATAATGTTTTCATTTCAAAAGTCACGATTGAGTTCATTCTTTTTTTTTTTTCCCCTACACAGAACAAAATGCAAATAATTAGCGGGCGAAGAACAAAATGCAAATAATTAGCGGGCGAAGAACAAAATGCAAATAATTAGCGGGCGAAGAAGAACAAAACAAATAATTAGCGGGCGAAGAACAAATGCAAATTAGCGGGCGAAGAACAAAATGCAAATAATTAGCGGGCGAAGAACAAAATGCAAATAATTAGCGGGCGAAGAACAAAATGCAAATAATTTGCGGGCGAAGAACAAAATGCAAATAATTGCGGGCGAAGAACAAAATGCAAATAATTTGCGGGCGAAGAACAAAATGCAAATAATTTGCGGGCGAAGAACAAAATGCAAATAATTTGCGGGCGGCGAAGAACAAAATGCAAATAATTAGCGGGCGAAGAACAAAATGCAAATAATTAGCGGGCGAAGAACAAAATGCAAATAATTAGCGGGCGAAGAACAAAATGCAAATAATTTGCGGGCGAAGAACAAAATGCAAATAATTAGCGGGCGAAGAACAAAATGCAAATAATTAGCGGGCGAAGAACAAAATGCAAAAGAACAAAATGCAAATAATTAGCGGGCGAAGAACAAAATGCAAATAATTTAGCGGGCGAAGAACAAAATGCAAATAATTAGCGGGCGAAGAACAAAATGCAAATAATTTGCGGGCGAAGAACAAAATGCAAATAATTTGCGGGCGAAGAACAAAATGCAAATAATTTGCGGGCGAAGAACAAAATGCAAATAATTTGCGGGCGAAGAACAAAATGCAAATAATTTGCGGGCGAAGAACAAAATGCAAATAATTAGTAGTGGCTGAAGAATAAAATGCAAATAATTAGTAGTGGCTGAAGAATAAAATGCAAATAATTAGTAATTTTTAGTTATAAATTAGTTACTTGAGCAACTCTCACAAAATGACAACAATGGTATTCTAGAGACTGATTGTATTTTGTTCCATACTTTACTAGATTCGTTATTTAAAAAGAGTTCGTAACAAAAAAAATGGGCTCGAATTTTTTTTTATTGTTAGACTACATGAAAAGTTATTTTCGTACATAAATAAATGCTTTTGACATTCGTTAGTATCACTTTATATGTGAAGCAACCATTCAGCATACATATTTTTTTAATCAAGGTCAAACAGTACTTAAATGTGTCATTTTTCTTACTATCGGTTATTCAAAAATTATTCTGGCTACAGAAAAAAAAAGGAATTTTTACTGCTCCAGATAATTGTTTCATCCATTCTAACTTTTAATTAATATTTCGCTGAACATGCTTTAGTAGGTTATAAAAACGACACTCGTATAATCTAGGGAAAATTCAAGTGTAATGTTTTATTCAGACAAAAAAATATAAAAGCAGTTCCATGCACGTATAAATGACGATGATCTATATTTAAAAACAACTTTCTCGCGGTGTTTCCTTTTACTCTAATTTTAATGCTCCATTTTTCTCACTTCCAAAAGGTAAAAACTGTGATTACAGGCGCATGCATAAATGACAACGACTTGCTTTATCAAAGTGCCATGACAGAGAAAAAGTTTGTTCACATTCGCAATTTTAAAAAAAAAGATAAATAGGTCAAGAACCTTCAAAAAACATAATTTATCTGCATCTCCTAGAATCACGTATACGGAATCAGTCTCAAAAAAATCAAATCACGATTACATTGCAAATACAAAAGATCTATTTGAAAACAAAAATACACGTTTCGCGAAATTCATTATTTATTTATTTTAGAATAAAAAAAGTAAAATAAAGATATTTTTAATGCTTCAGCTTGTAATACCATTTTTGTGATGACCAGGCGCATAATCAAATGATTTCTATTGATTGATTTTTTTAATATTCCCACTGAAAACCCAAGATATATACCCAAAGAGGCCTGCACATTTTAATATACTATCAGACAACCACCACAGTTGATTGTTGTATATTAAAAGCAATATTAATGCTAAGCACAATTTCATGTTTCTTCATGAATTATAGTACGTTATGAATATTAGTAAAACAAGCATTTATCAATGTCTAATGCCGCGACAGGCAACAGACCGATGTGTTGGGTAATAAAGAAATAATAATAACTAAGATAAAGCACCTCTACAACTAGGTTACCAATATTGACAAAGATTCTTACCTCCCAGTTTGCAATACATTAGAACGCATTGAATAAAATATTTTTCTGACAAATAACCGTCGATGTTTTGCTAAACTAGAAGAAGATAGTTAGCATGTTTTACCAAAATCTGAAAAACTTACAAAAAAAAAAAAAATATATAAATATAAATAAAAATAACATGATAGGTATTTTTTTAAGTCAAATTGGCATACGAGGAAGCGGACCGCAACAAAAAGGTAAAGAAGCGGCAGGAGAGTTTGGTTTGGTGCGCCGCTCTACGGTCATTTTGTACAAACTTTGTGCTAATTAGACCGGGACCTACAGTTTAACGTGGATTCCGAACCTCTAACAAACATCCATGCCACAGCCAGGATACGAACCTGAAGCCTGTGGAACCAAAGGACAGAGCGACCATTTGGCCATTTGAAAATCTACAAGCTTGAGATCCAAATCGATCAACTGCAAAAAGAAAAAATTATTTATAACAGGAAGTAAGATGTTCTTATGAATTACATATGAATGTTTTATTTCGTACTTGACTGAAAAAATTTCAATTGAATAAGCAGATAATTATTAAAAAATGAATTATAAAAAAAAAAAAAAAAAGCTTTTCTCAATTTACTTATTTCTCTGAAAGAACTGTTTCTTACATGATAAGACTGAGTGACATTGTCAGAAATGGAAAGATTCTGAAAGCGGAAACATAAAAATTAAAATTTCTCATTCGAAGTTATGATTAGTATTCCAGAATTTAAAAAACTCTCAATATCATTGACATATGTTTTTTTGTTTTGTTTATTTATTTTGAATAACCATCTTGCGAAATATAATACTAAAAGCTGACAGATGGTATCCCAAGGAAGGTTTTTCTTATACTCGTATAGCAGATAAGACAGAACTCTCATTTTAAGAATTCTTTCAGCTGCAAAATAAGGAACACGGGAAAGCTGCATGGGTTTGGGATAAATAAGTATACAGACTCCATTTACATATTAACGGTCGAAAAACAAAGACGATTTTTTTCATTACACAGCTGTGCTTAGATTGTATTTCAAGAAGTCGGACGTAGAACATCACTTGTTTATTTATGTTGATTTATTTTTACAAAATAAATCTGCATTCGTTATCTACTTACTTTACTCTTCCGACAACGAAATGGAATAAAAATAAAAATATACATTCTATTTAAAGCTAACTCATTTTTGGAAATGATATTTTCCGTTTTATTGAAAATGACCTACTAACTAATGTCGTTCTGAGAAATTAACCATTTTATGACAATCTTTTTCGCAATCTGAAAAATGAAACACTGATTGCGAACTTCAACAATTGATGACATCACGACTCCTTTACTCTAACTACGTCTATGTTTATCAAATTCATTTAAAAGAATTAAAAGTGCTCTAAGAATATTTAAAGCAAGCAGTCATTATGCAATCATTCATTTTCGAAGATCAAGAGATAAAAATGCATAATATCTTAGTTAATCATTTACTTTTGTATCAAGTTCTAGTAAGAAAAAGGTTTTTTTAAAAATGATATTGCAAATTTTTATAATACTAAAATTAACGTAAATAAATAAAATTAACGTAATAAGTAAATTAATAAGTAAATTAACAAAATTAAAAATTTGAGGGTGTTTATTTTTATTCATGAAATACTAGAGCAACCAAGTTAAATGTTCAATCTAACCAGTAATATTTTTATTAATTCTGTAGTGTCAATGTTTTAAAACTACAGAGTTTATTTCGCAATATATTAATTTAAATTGTAGAAATATTAAATAATAAAGTGGAATTCATTTGGTGCAGCCAAATAACTAAGTATTAAAAAAATTAGACCCCCACCACTAAAAAAATGTAGCATAATTATAAAATTAAATTTTTGATGTAAAAGTTACAGTTAGTTGCAAAGAAAGCTTGGAAAAATGTTATAAAAAATTAACTTAACAGTTCTTTTTTGGACCAAACTTTCGTTTTTTTTTTTTTTTTTTTTTTGGAAACAAATGATCGTATATTTATAAGACATTTTTAAGGAAATAAAGACCATATGACTTTGTTCTGCTCTAGATTACAAAATGGCAAAGTGAGAATTAAATGGGAGGTTAGTAGGGGAAATTAAATTAGAATAATCTCTATTCAGTTTATATTAGCGTGAGAAACACATTATGCATTGGGTTCCCAGAGCCATGATAGTATGTTAAGCATACTGAATTTGTTTTTTAATAATATATTTCATATAATCAAAAGTGTTTATTTAATTAGATAAAAAATAAACTGATATATCTAAAACAGTATTTAACACTAACAATAATTAATGAGATTTATATAGCTTTTTCCGCTTAACAACCGTTAAGCAATTGGTTCGTGGCCAGTGCTAGCATACAGAATGGCTCAAATTAGAATCAGCTGACGGCGTGCATTGGAGTCACTAGTTTAAGAAATGGTAACAGTAAGGATCCACCATATCTTCCCGAAACAAAATATAGTCAACTGGAAGAGTTTAAGGAGATCCTCCTTTAAGGACGGGTTGACCCTTACGTTAGACTTTTTCTTGTTTTTGGCCCGTTAGACTTGGAACCGATAATGGAAGAGGCAGATCCAGGCAGTACGGAGGGTACAAAGACCCTTAACCGAACTGACTTTTCAGATGATTTTGTAAATATTTGTTATATAATTGTGTTATGTGTTGCAGTTGTGCAGTGCTGTCTTTGCAATTTTAATAAATATGGCACCTAAACATCGCGTTTTTATTTTTAGAAATAATTTAGCTAGTATCCATGTACAACACTGAATCAAGACCACGCCTATATCCGTCCCTGACTTGCACTGTAACTGTGTAAACATCTTGAGACTGCCTAGTAGAAGTTGTCCGGGTTTGTTCCAATACAACAAGCAAATGCTGGGCATTACTCCTAAAAGACAATATCCTCGTTACATCGTCCGTCCGTGGGCTGTTCGCTGAAGTTGTCTCATAGCCCCACAGATGTAGAAAAACAAAACTTTTCAGTTATGGATCAAATTCATTTATGAAATTTAACAAAACAAATTCAGACACTTAAAAGTTAAAAGCAACTGTTAATGATCTTTATACTTTTCATTTTGAAAGATGTTCTCCCTACAGATAAGTAGTTTTTAACGCAAAGATAAAATAAAACGCCACATGCGAATTTTGCATCTGATCAATCTGTCCAAGACAAAGGCATATTTCAATTGTAAATTACCGTACCACCAACTCCCACGTTTTACAAATTTAATACTTACGAAGAATTTTGTTGTAATACAAATGAAAACACCGATATCATAAAAATGTATCCCCCCTCCTGGTGTATCTTGGCGTACGTCATTTTAAAGTATTTTTTTATTAATTTTTATAAAAATCACTTTTATTACGATCACTAGGTCTTGGCCTTCCTACCTTTGTGGAGTAATCAGTGTGACCTTTAAAACGTAAAGATCCTTGAAGTTTAGAGGTTTCTAAAAAAATACATCATTAAAATTGTTATTGGAGACAATTTTCAAATGGCGAGTTCTATTGCACAAGATCTAGACAAGATTTTCAACACTTAAAAGACATTTTTTTTTCTTTCTTAATTTCTTCATTTCATGGAACTTATTCTTTTTCGAATATTCTAAAAAGAAACACGATAATGAACATATCAGTGGAACTGTTTATTTTATGAGACATTCGATGTTCTGCAGAATATTTTCACATACGGGAAAATATTCTGCAGAACAACCCTAGTACGTTATATCCAATACCGACGTTGCGTTATACGTGTTTTTACTTACAGTAAGTCACTATTTTATTTCATAAATCAGACATTTCAATAAACAAATTAAATTGCCAAAATTATGTTTTGTACGAAATTTTACGTAGAAGTTCCGCCTGACAGGTTTTGATAAACATTGAATCATAATCACAGTAACTGTAAGAGAGAAAACTATGTTTTTCTATGAGATAGGCGATTCGAACAATATACGTTTATAAATAGCAGGTCTACAGGAGCAGATTCAATAAGAAATGTACGTAACTGTAAGAGAAAACTATGTTTTCTGAACACGTTTATAAATAAGTACAGATTCAATAAGAAATGTACGTAATTTCTGAACAAGAAAAAGTTTGAAATAAAAACATAAATGACTCATATAAAAGAGAAAAATGTAATGTTTAATAGTAAAGTTGGCAACAGAACATTAAATTTTATTTCTATTGACTACCCGATAAAATAAAGTCTTCCTTTACCCTTTCAAAACAGACTATTCTCATTCTGGAGAATAACAAATAGTTAATAATAACTAAAATAAATTATCAGCATTATATGCTAATTTTATCTAAAAACGATGTAATCGTCGAATAAAATATTTCTAACCAACTGCAAACTTAAATTTAATTTTATACTGATTATAAACGAAATGTTGCCGTCAGCCTAAAAACGAATAATAATAAATGAAAATTAGAATTAAACTTTCATTTTGTTCGTTTTTACTTCGCTTTGATAAAGATTTGGGAAGAATAAATAACTGATCATACTGTACTATAATTACACTTCCATACAGATAAGCTGTACAGCTGAGAGTAATTTCTTTCTCTAAGCTGCCTTTATTTGGCATTATGTACTTCGTCGGCAATGACTCAAATCAAATAATAACTATATACATATTCTCCAAGACACTCACCGATTGGAATTTAAGAGGTTATTCAGATGACCCAGTAGACATTTGGGCTAAATTGAAAATAGGGGCCGTTGGGATTTGGCATCTTTTTGTGGTACCAATTGTGCAATAAGTCACCAAATACGATAACCCAGTTTTCTGGTAATTCCCTTCACTTACAATCGCAAACCCATTAATTGGCACACTTTGGAGAAAAACATTTTTGACACCAAATACCACGGTCCCTATTTTGTGATTTTACTGCAATTGAATGTGGCAAAAATCTAGAATTCTGTACCCTTTGTGCCAAATACATCACCAAGGTGCCAAATCGCCATAATAATGAATGCACCAGGTAGTTTTCGCAGTAAAATGATATCACGCCAAAATCCATCACTAAGATGCCAAGCCGTCGAGAACACAAAAAAAATGGCTGCCGAAGTAAGGTGACTTTGTAAAATGCTATTTCGCCAAAAGTTGCTATTAGGTTAACATTAGTAGCCAAACAGCCACATTAAATTTTATTCCTTAAACTGTTTTTACGCTACATTTTATCACTTTAACGCTAAAATGTATCACTTTATCGCCAAATTTTATCACTACACTAAATTTTATTTTTAAAGTTGCTTTTACGCCAAAAAGTATTGCTTTATCGCAAAATTTCATAACTAAGAAAAAAATTTTTTCCTAAAATGTTTTGTAGCCAGATATAATTACTTCAACACTAAATTTTTGCACTATTATGCACAAAAATGTATTCCTAAATTGCCTTTACGTCAAATCATATCGCTTTATCGCCAAAATTTACCACTAAAGAAATTGACGAAATATTCGGGGCTGCAAGATTGTCAACTTCCTCAGGGGTACAGTATTTTACATTTCAACCAAATTTTTCAGGAATATAAATAAAAGTCTATTTTTAATAAAATTTTGCATTTTTATCTTCACTCAATGTCTAGTTACATTGTTTTATATTTTAACAAGCAGAAATATAAGAATGGAAAGTGTAAATAAAGTATAACGGACACAACCATATTCTCGAATAAAACAAAATCATACAAGTCGCAGCTAAAGCGTGTAAATAACAAAGGTGTAATAGGGTGAAATAAACAACGCTCGCAACAATGAAACCGTAAAAACAATGTTTAAAACAGTTTGCTGGGTACAAGAAAGTAAGTGTTGCAGTAATTGCAATTGCAAAAATAAAAGCCGAAAATGCGCGGTCTAATTGTTATAAAGCGTGAAGAGAATGATTCATACAAAAGAAGAAATCTTAAAGCTGGGATTACGATACCGGAAACTCACGGGTCGAACATTTCTTTGGCTTCGATAAGGTTACAGTTAATTCTGCTCGTCAAAGAGAGCACGATCAACTCAAGTCAGTCGATTCTTATTAGAGCCGCATCGGTTGAGACCGTTTTCTTCAATATTTACTAAAATAGATTTCACTCGGAGGGTAAAACGATATATGATGCAAACGGAGCATGAATGTGATTGACGAAGGAGTTTGACCTCATGAGTTAACTTTTACAAAAGGCGAGAAGGGGGAAAAAGAAAAAAAAAGAACTTCATCTTTTGAATTTTTTCTTCTTTCCAAGTCAAGCAGGATTTATTAAACTCGTCCAATGTAGCATAGCAGAACGTGGAACATAAAAAAGAAGAAGAAAGTTTATTTTGAGAAGCGCCGATGAAAGTGGTCTTTGGGAGAAGGCTAAAAATCCATTCAAGCAAAAATGGGAATTTGCAAAAAATAGAGTAATGGCTACCAACCACACTGTGAAATCTTAAGCTTCTGCTTCATTTGACTGAACGGAAAAGCGAAATGGCAAATGCTGAAAGAAGGAAAGAGCACATCCGATTCGGAGATAATTTTCCCAGTAAAATACACAGTTGGCCTCATTTCAACACACGAATAGTTACACTCAAGTTAGCATTCACGTTCCCTTGTGTTTTACGAATACAAGGGAACGTGAATGTTAACTTGAGAATAACAAACACTAGAATTCCACAAATTATAAATCATAAATATTTACATGCAAGTCGCTATTGTATATTTACAGTCGCTGTTGTATATTTACACGTAAGTCGCTGTTGTATATTTACACGTAAGTCGCTATTGTATATTTACACGAAAGTCGCTATTGTATATTTACACGCAAGTCGCTATTGTATTTGTATATTTACATTTGCAAGTCGCTATTCGTTATTAAGTATATTTACATGCAAGTCGTTATTGTATATTTACATGCAAGTCGTTATTGTATACTTACATGCAAGTCGTTATTGTATATTTACATGTAAGTCGTTATTGTATATTTACATGTAAGTCGTTATTGTATATTTACATGTAAGTCGTTATTGTATATTTACATGTAAGTCGTTATTGTATATTTATATGTAAGTTATTATTTAATGTATAAAATGCAAATATATAATAACTTGTAACATAATATATAGTTATAACTTGTTTACAATAGTTCGATTAAACTTTTTTTTTTTTTTTTTTTAAAGAAAATGCATAACGAACCGAGTTTTTAAGAATTATAACTATTGTATCTCGGTTCATAAAATTTTGAAAAGTACATATAATTTAAGAAAATAAAATTTTAATTTTATTATATTACTTTAATTTTTATTTTTAATAATAAAAGATGACCCTTGCTTTTCATTAATATTTGGGGGGACACATCTTTTGGAATTTGAAGGACACAGCATAAAAACTTGTTCTTCTTTCATCCAACAAAAAAGTATATTCTCAAAAATTAGAAAACTATTTTATCCGGTATTATCTAACACATACCAAACTGGCAGGCACCCCTTCAGCAAAAAATGCACTTTAATTTGGAAAGTTTTTGTTGAGGAAAAAATAGAAATATAAAAATAAAAGTAAAATATAATTTCAAGTGGAAAAAAGTTTAACATATCAGATAATCTCAATACAATTGTTCATTTCAAATCGTTACACAGCTACAACAAGGAAAATATAAAAAAATGCATACAAAATTAAGCATTAATTACAAAAATAAAATCCAAATTTTAAATAAATTCTAAAAAATAGCTATTATTAGCTATAAGATATTACCTATCAAATCACCAATCAACAAACGCAAGCGTTTCAATATTTTGATACATTCAATTTTCATATTCACATGTTTTTACTACAAAATGGACTGAAACATGTAAAGTTAGTTATTGAATTTTATTACTTGAAAATTAATTTTACAACACAAAATATCATTAAATATGATAAATGATTTTTCATAAAAAAATTTATCAGTTTTACTGTACAATTTATTTTTATATTCATAATATACTACTGTGTCCAAAAAGTTAGTCCAATTTTCAATTTAAAATTCCCGGGGCTTAAGGAATTGAGCAATGAACTTGCATTAAATTTTGTTTGCGGAAACGTATAGAATGTTGCAGAAGGCATTCGGTGAGCATTCCTATATCGGAAAGAAATGTTTACAAGTGGTATAAACAGTTCAAAGAAGGCAGAGAACGCGTTGAAGACGAAGAGCCCTCTGGTCGACCATCAACCTCAACCGACGAAGCTCACGTGCAAAAAATTATAGATTTGGTGCTTGCAAACCGTCGACTTACAATTAGAGACCTTGCTGATGATGTTGGAATTTCAAAAGGATTGGTTAATTCAATATTAAAAGATATTTTGGGCCTCAAACGCGTCAAATCTCGATTGGCACCGAAAACGCTGAATCCGCCACACATTGCATTGATTTTCCGTGACATTGATTTCCATCCGTGACATTTTCCGTGACATTCTGCATTGATTTTCCAAATATGAAACCCACAACCACCGTATTCACACCGTGCGACTTCTGGCTATTCCCTAAACTCAAAAGACCACACCGAGGACGCCGTCTTGAGTCGATTGAAGAGATTCAACGTGAATAGCCGCACACTTTGAAGGCCATCCCTGCCGATGACTTTTAAGCATGCATTGAGGATTGAAAAAAAAGTTGTCATAAGTACATTGTGTCCGGATGGGATTACTTTTGAAGGCGATGAAATAAATTTGGAAGAATAAATAAAGAGTTTTAGAAAAAATAATTGGTCTTACTTTTTGGAGACAGTAGTATATATATAAATAGTTCTTTAAACATTTCTGTAACCTATTTCTTCACTTCGAAGCCTATTTTTCCGTGTATCAGGTGTTCAATATAATAAGAATTTATTTCCTTAAAATGTCTCGTATAATAAAACTTATTTTATTACTACTGCTATTGCACGCCATTCGATATTTGAACATAAAACTTCCGCGAAACTTGAACACACTTAAAATAGAAGTCCAAACGAAAAAATAAATATGATTATTATGATGTCTCAAGCTAAAGTAACAAATTATATATATATATCCAACCTACTTAAAGAATAAAAACTTAAATAATCTGTTTCCTAGAGTAAAAAAAAAAATTTCCCATTGGGAAAATATTTATTACAATTTAGAAAATATTAAAATACAGTAATATTATATATACTACAATATGGTTAATATATATTTACAGAAAAATAACATGAAAATACAGTACGACCACGCTTAACGCGCGGTATATGTTCCAATAAGTTACAGCGTTAACAAACCGTGTTATAATAGGGGTAAATGAAACAGAGCAGATAAGAAAATTTATCAGGTTTACACTTTGGTTTTATTTTGTAAATTTTATTACTCAATACTTTTTATTACAGTAATTATAGACTTATTTATCGCTAAAATAGATTTTTACTCATAGAACTTTATGAAAATCATAAAAAAGATATGTAACCGTGTTTCCTCCTACACACTGGCAAGAGCGACCCCTCTCTTTGGCGTTCAGAAGAAATGGTCAGTAGGTCACGAGACTCTCACCCCAGAGGAAGTACAATGCAACCATTCGCCTCTGTTGAAAAACGTTTAGTTTACAGTCTCTCATCCCGAAAGGAAATACCCAGTAGAACCTCTGTAAGTCGAATTTCAAGGGAGACGTCAAATAATTCGAGTTATAGAGTTTTCGACTTGTGGAGGATTTCGACTTACGCGGATTTTGTAAGGAAATATTCGACTTGTAGAGGTTTAGATTCTTTCTAATTCATTTTGAATTAGAGAGGTAAAATAAATAAAAATTCAGAGGTAATAAACATGTTTATTTGTTAAGAGTTCAAATGAAATCAATAGCAATAATAAGAATATTTCATAGAATTGGTTATTCTATTTACTGTATACTCATACATTGTTTTCCAAGAAACAATAGCGTGCATTGTCGGCAAATCCTTAAAGTCTGTAACTTATTTTTCTTCCAACTATAGAGGTAATTAGTTTCAAATGATCGAGTTGTAAAAAAGATTGTAAAATCAAACATTGCTAATGTTCGAGATACAGAGGTCCAATTTTTTTTTTCCCCCAGTTACGGAGGGAAAATATATACCGAAATGACTTGTGGGGATTGACTAATTATTTCAACATATAGAGAGTTGAAATTTCGAGTAATGATTATGATGATTCGAGTATTTCGATTCTACTTTGGGGCTTGAAGGGAAGGGAAAAAACGTTTTTTCTAGTTTTGGAGGTTTTCGACTGTATATTTAATGCAACCCTGCGTATTAGTTGGCCTACAGACTCACACCCGGAGAGAAAGTATCTTTCGCGCATACCTGAATATCGGGTTTTCGGCTTAGAAGTGCAATCCTTTCACGAATCTATAATTATATGTTTTTAAATGTGTTACATATTGTATGTCGTCAATTGTACGTGTGTGGTGTTTGTGCGTGTGCCAATAAAGTTATAAAGAGGTCTCCAATCTGTGCCTTTAGTTTCTCAACACCCAGTTAGGATCCCGTTGCCCAACTTCACACTACAAAGAAAAACATCGAATAAAGAAATTCTCTTTGTGATGAGAAAGACTTTTCCTCAGCAGACAGTTTTTTTTTTGAAGATGTCATCTAACGTCGTTTGCCTTTTGCAATTGTCGATAGCAAGACACCGCATCGTTGACACTTTGTCCTTCGTTACCTTTGAACTTCTATCAAAATTTAAATCCTTTTGTATAAATTGATTCATAAATACTTATTAATTATAGTGGTAATTTTTTTTTTTTTATACAATTCGTTAAAAGTTCCACTTGCTCATCTTCAGAAACATTAATTCGTCATCATCTTCGTACTATATACTTCTTATTCTACTAACTATTTAAGATCGTCGTTGGAAAGGCTTTCACCAGATGTAACTAGTAAAAATGGAAATGAAAATATTTTTTTACAGTTGTAAAGAATAAACCAGCGTGTCTCCTCGCTCATTCATTCATGTCATTAACATATTTAAATTGTAATACTTGTATATTGTTTTTTAAATTTTAGAAAAATGTATCTTGACCCACCAAACTTTTTTTTTTTCGATTTTTGGCCCGCGACCGAAAAAGTTTGCCCATCCCTGATATTGAAGTTTTTCCAAAACTCTCTAATGGATTGTTTATACTCGTCATCGGTTTTATCAATCACTTATCGGAATGTCCGCAACATTCCAGGAAATCCCAATATTACCACATACTATTGAAACAGAGTTAAGCGGAAATGGAATAGGATAGTATAAATGTGATATTTAAACATATAATTAAAGTTTTTTCAAAATATTTAGAATAACGAGAACTTTTCCATACAATTTTTGACTACTAGCGTGAATGGAAGAGAAATATGCCACTTTTAACGAGGCATTTTTCTTTTCTTTTAAGAAATATTTTTCTTACTTTTCTTTTTCTTTTATTATTTTCATAATATTAGTCAAATGTACTAATTTAATAGAATTTTTTTTTTTTTTTTTTTGCTTATAAATTATACATAAAAAAAATTGACAAAAACTATAAAAAATTAAAACAAAGTATTTATTAGAGGATTAAAAACAAAATATAATCAAATATTAAAACAAATATTAATAATTTTTTTATTTTTATTTTAATAAGCTTTGCTGAAAAAGAATTATTTTAATCAAGCTGGATAAAGCAATAATGTAAAAACGACTTTGTTTTATGAGGAAAAAAAAAAAAAAAAAGAAACTTTCACAATGTTTGTCATTATATAATTTCGAAGATTTATATTCATTTAACAACGGAGGAAATTGAACACATTTTTATAATCGGCCAGATTTCTGTACGTCGTTTAATGCTAATGCTTTCACAGGCTTAAATAGATTGATTACAACTATGCAATAATTAAAATAAAATGCCCGTTAATAATTTTACGCCCTTCAGAATACACATTGCGAATGAACTTAATCTGGGGGGGGCGGAAGGGGCGGCTTGATGGCCAATTGGTTAGCGCTCTGGCCTTTGGTACCACAGGCTTCAGGTTCGAATCCTGGCGATGGCATGGATGTTAATTGGTGGTCACAAGGGAAGCAGTAACTATTATTCTTAGTAAAATTACATGTATCTTCTAAAATCAAATTATTTTCTTTATAATATAATTTTATTTATTTATTTTTGCATTTAATCGAATTAACTTTTTAATTCCTTTTTATCCTGTTTCTATGCTAACTTTTATTTTTTTTTCCCCGATTCAGGCTATTACACAATTCTTCACCCAACATTTTTTTAAACATTTAACAAAGCATCAAAACATAACTACTGGTGACAATTTAAAAACTACAAACAAAGTGATTTCGAAACGATCGCTTACATTACAATTTTTCTGTACAGAATTCCTGATCAAAGTTAAATAAGCTTCAAGCGAGGTTCTCGTATGTAAAAGATGCACGGGATTCAGTAGATTACAATCAGGAAATGCGATACCATCCCTCTAAGAAGAGAACCAAGAACTCCTGACCTCTAAAAAACATAATTAATTAAGATAACAGCGCAATGTTATAGCACGATGCTCACTCTACTGATACATTTTAATTGAAAATGTGTATATTTAGAAGGGGAAGATCACTCAAAGTCGTATTCGACCCAGATAGCGTTTTAAAAAAAGAGTACTTGGCTAATTAGATATTATCATGAGATTAAACGGATTTATAAAACGAGTCTGCAGGTTAATTAGATATTTGGAGTCGTAGAATGAAGCCGGGACCGTATTAATAATTTTGTGCAAGATTAATTTGATATGCTGAAACAAAGCATGGTTATTTATGCATGAAGTTCACAAAGGAAGAACTTTATGACGAATGACTTTAATTAAATTCAATTTTCGAAAGCCTGGTTTAAAATGCAAATTACATAAATGTTAGATATTTGAGATTTATTTAACAATCGATCTGTTTATTGCATACCGTTTTTAATTTCAAAGTAGTATATTTTCAACTAATTCCAAAATAATAAACAAAATGAAGTTTAATTCAGATAAATGATCCACATTTAAAGATTTCATTTCTTTTAATAGACAAGTATCAAATACACTTTCCCCTTCTAATCAATGAAATTTTATGTATTTTTTTTATTTTATGTATTATTTTTTTTAATTTTTATTTCTTTTAATAGACAAGTATCAAATACACTTTCCCCTTCTAATCAATGAAATTTTATGTATTTTTTTTATTTTATGTATTATTTTTTTTTAATTTTTATTTCTTTTGATAGACAAGTATCAAATAAAATTTTATTGATTAGAAGGGGAAAGTGTAAGTTAAA
This sequence comes from Caerostris darwini, assembly GCA_021605075.1. NCBI lineage: Eukaryota > Metazoa > Arthropoda > Arachnida > Araneae > Araneidae > Caerostris > Caerostris darwini. The sequence goes on from BPLQ01014675.1 coordinate 141,888, forward strand.
AAAAAAAAAAAAAAAAAAAAGAAAATATTTTTAAAAGCTATATAATAGGCAAAGTGAAAAATGAATGTTCCACAACAACGATGATAACAACAAAAAAAGAATTAATAATAAATCGTGAACAAAAAAATGTTTAATTTGCAAAAAATATATTACTTTCCAAAAATTAAAGAAAAATCAGAAAATTCGTGACTACAGAAGAGCAAATAATTAAAATTACATAAAAAGTAATGCAGCATCAAAATAAGACATGCAAATTGAGTGCTGCTGTTTAGTGTCAATAGACAACGAAAACAGTTTTTAAAAAGCATTTGAAGTTTCTGCAAATAGAATCTGCGTTATGAAATTTCGAGATAGTTGTGCTTTAGATATGGAGTATTCGATATCATTTACCAGAAGAGTTACTTGCCGAGCCACTGGAACAAAATAGAGCCAAAATTAATCCTATGTAGCACGATGGTTGAATATGGATGATTCTGAAATTTTTAGACTGTACTACTGTGTCCAAGACCGAGAAAAATTTTCAATTTAAAATTCTCGGGACTTACGGAATTTCTTTTTTTTCTTTGCTTTTCTTTTTTAGGTTGCTGGCATTGTCCTTGACATCTGTGTGAAATTTGACGTCAAAATATTCATTAGTTTTTGAGTTACGCTTGGCTTTGTGAGACGCTAAAACTGATTCCGGCGAATTAATTGAGGAAAGAACTTGAATTAAATTTTGTTTGCGGAAACGTATAGAATGTTGCTGAAGGCATTCGGTGAGCATTCCTATATCGGAAAGAAATGTTTAGAAATGTTAAAAACAATCCAAAGATGTCAGAGATCGCGTTGAAGCCGAAGAACTCACTGGTCGACTATCAACCTCAACCGACGAAGCTCACGTCCAAAAGATTATAGATTTGGTGCTTGCAAACCATCTATTTATAATTAGAGACCTTGCTGATGATGTTGGAATTTCTAAAGGATCGGTCAATTCCATTTTGGGCCTCAAACGCGTCAAATCTCGATTGGTACCGAAAACACTGAATGTGCCAGCTCACACTGCATTGACTCTTCGTGATTTTTTCGCCAAATATGAAACCCATATTGTTCCACAACCACCGTATTCACACCGTGCGACTTGTGGGTATTCCCTAAACTCAAAAGACCACTCCGGGGTCAAAGTTTTGAGTCGCTTGAAGAGATTCAACGCGAATCGGCCAAATGAAGGCCATCCCAGCCGATGACTGTTTAGCAAGAATTGAGGATTGGAAAAAAAGTTGGCACAAGTGCATTGTGTCCGGAGGGGATTACTTTGAAGGCGATGAAATAAATTTGGAAGAATAAATAAAGAGTTTTTGAAGCAAAAAAATAATTGGTCTTACTTTTTGGGCACGGTAGTAGAATGCATTTCTAAGAATAGAATTAGCTTCTGAAAGGTGCAGTCGAGGAAGACTTAGAGCTACAAGTGACGTAAATTATCTTATTTGCAGCTGACTGCTACACCAATTCACTTCAGATCTTTTCTTGTAGCATCCTCTGCAAGTCCGATATTCACATCAACAATGTACAGTAACCTTCACGAAGGAGGGTTGTATGCAAGACGTCCAGATTTGGTGGGTTCAGTGTATGCGTGTGGGCAGATCTCTCTTTAAATGGTATGATGCACAGGTCGGTGTTATCAAGAGGCATGATTATTGGCCAGTTATATAGCAACACCCTTCTTGGTCATTCAAATGTTTGTCTACGTAGATGAAATTGGATTCCTTCATCCTACTGATGGATAATGCTACATCGCTCAGAACTCGGTTGGTGGAGAATTTGCTTCCCGAACAGATTGCATGCTTAGGTAGGCCAGCAAAATCTACAGATATGAATTCGAACGAACATGTTTGGGATGTTCTAGCAAGATATACTGTTGCACGTAATATGTCACCTGTAGTACTTCAAGGACGGGGCCTGAATGGTGTGTGTCTGGCGCTTTGTGCCACAGGTTTCGAGTTAGAGTCCCGGTGGTACCCTGGATGTTTGTAGCAGTTCGAATTCCCTTTTAAGCCGTCCCAGTCTCATATGAGCGTAGAGCGCCACGGAGCCCAATCAGACTTCTCCTCCACACCATTCCCAAATTGTATAGGGGCAACTCAGCTCTAGACACAATGATGTGGTGTTGTGACGTGTAGTAATAATAGTAGGAGCACTTCAAAGCCTAACTGTCTAGACACAACAATGGGCTCTGCTATTAACATCCCATCATTTTGACCTTGGTACATCGCAGTCATGCCTGCAGAACTGTTATAGAAGATACTGGAATTTTTCTTTTCTGATTATTTTCTGTCTTGAAAATATCCAAAATGAAAACAAACTTATTTTTCATACCTAATTTATGAACGCTGTTTGATTAATGTTTTTGCCAAATTTCTTTAAGCTTCAATGAGTTATGAATCTCACATTCCTAATTTTTCTGATTTTTTCCTTAATTTTTGGTAATCAGTATATATAAAACAACATAGTAATAAGAAATCTTAAAAGATGTACTAAACTAGCAGTTTTACACATGAAACAATTTTTTGGAACAAGACTCAATATGAAAATATAACAAATTAGAATATAAAAACAGTTCAGAAAAATTAAAAATTTGGCAAACAAAAAACTATTATTATTTTGATTTAAACCGGAGTTAGTTTTCGCGGTAAAACGATATTACGCCAAAATCCATCACTATGTTGCCAAAATTCATCCCCAAAAATCGGAGGGGCCTGATGGCCGAGTATCTAGCGCTCGGTACCACAGGTTTCGGGTTCGAGTCCCGGCGGTGCCATGGATGTTTTCAGTGGTTCGGAATCCACTTTAAGCCGTAGGTCTTGGTCTAATGTGATCGTAGAATGTCACTGAGATCAATCAGATTTCTTCCACATCATTCCCAAACTGTAAAGGGGCAATTCATATTCATTCGTTAGTATTCATGTTCATTCGTACAGTACAGTAAGTATAATATATTATATAGTTCATTTATATAATATAGTATTTATGTTCATTCGTACAGTACAGTATTTACAGTAAGTATAATATATTATATAGTTCATTTATATAATATAGTATTTATGTTCAATCGTATAGTATAGTATAGTATTTACAGTAAAGTATTCATGTTCATTCGTATAGTATAGTATTTACAGTAAAGTATTCATGCTCATTCGTATAGTATAGTATTTACAGTAAAGTATTCATGTTCATTCGTATAGTATTTATAGTATTCATATTCATTTACAGTAAAGTATTCATGCTCATTCGTATAGTATAGTATTTACAGTAAAGTATTCATGTTCATTCGTATAGTATAGTATTTACAGTAAAGTATTCATATTCATTCGTATAGTATAGTATTTACAGTAAAGTATTCATATTCATTCGTATAGTATAGTATTTACAGTAAAGTATTCATATTCATTATTATAGTATAGTATTTACAGTAAAGTATTCATATTCATTCGTATAGTATAGTATTTACAGTAAAGTATTCATATTCATTCGTATAGTATAGTATTTACAGTAAAGTATTCATATTCATTCGTATAGTATAGTATTTACAGTAAAGTATTCATATTCATTCGTATAGTATAGTATTTACAGTAAAGTATTCATATTCATTCGTATAGTATTTATAGTATTTCGTATCGTATAGTAGTAAAGTATTTTATTCATTCGTATAGTATTTACAGTTAAGTATTCATATTCATTCGTATAGTATAGTATTTACAGTAAAGTATTCATATTCATTCGTATAGTATAGTATTTACAGTAAAGTATTCATATTCATTCGTATAGTATAGTATTTACAGTAAAGTATTCATATTCATTCGTATAGTATAGTATTTACAGTAAAGTATTCATATTCATTCGTATAGTATAGTATTTACAGTAAAGTATTCATATTCATTCGTATAGTATTTACTGTCAAGTATTCATATTCATTCGTATAGTATTTACTGTCAAGTATTCATATTCATTCGTATAATATAGTATTTACGGTAAAGTATTCATATTCCTTCGTATAGTATTCATGTTCTTATTTTTCCTACAATACAAGTTAATGATGTGTCAGATTGCAAATGAAATTGAAACAAAATATTTACGAATAATTTTTGTCTGCAAACAATTCGACGCTACAAAAATATGGATAAATCTTTAAACACACACAACATATGATTTCTGAGTATCCTGAGAAATTTATGAACAATAAACAGATGACGGGAAGTTGAAAAAAAAAAAAAAAAGAAGAAAAGAAAAGGAAAGAAACAGTAATGTCCATGTTTTCCAAAGCCGAACGACTTAAAACAATAGAGCAAGCTGAAACGTAACAGACATCTGGCGCGTTGAAAACGACAGGATACTCTCGAATCGCTTCACAGCAGACGGCAGCAGAGGTCCTTGAATCTTACCCACAAAAATATTGAACTATTCGCACTTTTTTTTTCTTTTTCCCCTAGCGCCGCTGTTAAAACTGTAACAGATACGGATAACGAAGGCAAATCATGACATTGGAATTGCTTGCGTTCAGAAATATATCAGCTGCAAAATAGACGAATAAGGAATGGTTTCTCTCTCTCTCTCTTTCTTCTTGTTATTTGAATTCTTAAGGATTCGATTTACAACTTCGATTTACTTTTGAACTAAAAATACATTTTTATGACAGAATTCGCACGTGAAGATGAGTTTCATCATTAAGTCATTTCATAATGCAGCTTTCGATACTAACGTAACGCATTTTTACGAAATGCATCACTGTTCGTTTGACGTTTGGTGTCGCGACAAATTGCATAATGTACATGCACTCATCATCCATCTATCTATCTTTTTTGCTTTAAAAAAAATCACTAGTAATAAAAGTGATATTAAGTATTTCACAATTAGAAATAATTCCTCTCGTTGCATGTATGCGAGACTTAAGATTTTAACGAACACAACAACAAACGCTAACAACTTTTTTTGTGACAATAAATATCACTTATGTTCATACATAACAACAAACTCATCATAATGAACTTCATAAAAAAAAAATTATGTATCTTAGAATATTTTCATCATTTAAAATAAAATGTCTTATATTGTTGCAGCAACATCTAGAATAGAGGTAGGCAAACTACGGCCCGCCGGATGATTCTATTTGGAATCCTCTAAAGAATTTTAATTTGCCGGTCCGAGGCAAATTAAAAGAAATATATATTTATATATTATATATCTATCTCCTTTTCTACTTTGATTAAATGTTTGTTTTTTTTCTTCCTTTTGTCCAAAGGGCGGATTGATCTTTTTACTTTCTCTATTTTTGTTCTACAAAACATAAATCGACTTTTAAACTAAAACTTAATCTGTTTGCTGGGCAGCTAGCTAAGAACGACTTGTCTCATTTCCCGAGGTTAAATTCAATACCCTCAGTAAATGAAGAGAAGCTTAATAATTATGAAGATGACTTGAAAAAACTGTATTTTGAGTTCGAACACAGATTTCAGTGTCATTCAAACAGAATTGGATATTTTCACCATGCCTTTCAACGTAAATTGTGAAGCAGTGAGGTCAGATTTGCGGGTTGAATTAATCTGACAATCATCTCAAGCAGTTGTTTCTAAATATGCCTAAGTTAGAGTTTTACAAATCATTATCGATATCGATCATTATTATGTCAGTTTCCCAAATTTAATATTTCACGGCCAGAAAATTAGTGCTATGTTTGCTTCGTGTGAACAAGTGTTTTCAACTATGAACCTTAGAAATAATTAATTCAGAAGTAGACTGACAGATGAGCCTTGTTCCTTAGAATCAGTACATCACACTTCGAACCTCACTATAAGGAACTTTTAAAAATGAAATCGCAATTTCCTTCATCTCATTAACCTGTTTAAATTGTAATATTTGTATATTGTTTTTAAAATTTTAGAAAAATTTATCTCGGCCCGCCAAACTTTTTTTTTTTTTTTTTTTCGATTTTTGGCCCGCGACTGAAAAAGTTCGCCCATCCCTGATCTAGACGAAGGGTGGCCACCCGCGGCCCACCTTGAACATTTTTTCCGCCTGTGAGATTAAAACGTTATCCCTGGAGTGGTCCTTTGAGTTTAGGGAATAGCCAGAAGTCGAACGGTGCTAAATCAGATAAATACGGTGGTTGTGGAACTATATGGGTTTCATTTTTGGCGAAAAAGTCACGAAGAATCAATGCAGTGTGAGCTGGCGCATTATCGTGATGCAAAATTCAAGAGTTGTCTTTCCATAAATGTGCCCTCTTTTTGCGAATAGCTTACGCAAACGAGGCATAATACTCAAATAATATTCCTTGTTGACAGTTTGGCCCGGCGGAAGGAATTCATAATGCACCACACCACGGTAATCGAAGAAAAATCGCCGAAATCACTTTTAGTCTCACAAAGCCAAGCGTAACTCAAACACTAATGAATACTTGGACGTGAAATTTCACACAGATTTCAAGGACAGTGGCAACAACTTAAAAAAGAAAAAATTAAATTCCATATGCCGGGAATTTTAAATTGAAAATTGGTTTTACTTTTTGGGCACAGTTGTACATAACATAGAAATTTCATTTATTATTTTAAATTGAGTATAAAACCTTGATTGGAATGCAAATCATCAGAATTTTAGAAACATAATCTAGTATATCCAACTAGTTTTGAAGTAGTAAAACTGTGATCAATAATGATGTTTGGATCGCAAATATCAACACTTAAAAAAGCATGTTTAAACAATTGCTCTTTTTGAAATTAAACCGAGAAAAATCATTATCACTCACTAAAGATATACAAATATACTTTTCAATTTCTTCTATCAGCTTATACTCTCCCTATATATATCTTGTTCAAATTTCCAATCTTTAATAAAATATTTTTATTCATCCACTCAAGTTCAAATACATTTTTTTTAACTTGTAGTAGATGACACTTGATGTAATTACAGTTTTTTCAAATATTAATTCAGTAATTAAATTTAATTAATTAATTTCAGTTTTGTTTAGATTTAAGTTGCATATCTACCAATAGATGGCGCCAGATAAACTTAAAAAAAATGAATGAAAATTCTTTATAAAGGACTTTTTGCAATACAGTTACTGGAAAAGAATACGATACTGTGTCCGATAATATTCAGTTTAACAGCGTTGGCGTTCTTAATTAGAACGGCATCATAAAAGTTAATCTATAAAAGAAATTCGATCGTTTTGTCCATCTTTGTTCTTATGTCCCATCTTTTTTTCCCCTTAATCCCCTTTCGAATTCCCCCATTTTTCCCTTTAAAATCCTTATACCGGAACATACTAGAGATAAATTCAAACGCTAAAAAGAAATTATCTTTATGGCAGCGTATAAAAATGAATGATTAATGAATTTTTATATTAAGCAAACAACACTTAATATTTTTATGGAATGCATTAGTTAAGAATGTAATATCAATATTCAATATAACGTAATATTCATAATTAAATTTAGACTTGCAAGAAAATCCAATTTGAAATAGAAAGCTTAATGCTTCTACTTCCTCTAGAAATTACACATTTTTAGAAATCAGGAATCAGAATATCAGGAAGTTAACTCTGAATTGAACTAAATTTCCTACATGGCTGATGTATATTTTAGGTTTGTCACTCTCTTAAAATAATTCTACTTTCCAAGAGACGAAAATACTAAAGGAAGAATCATTAGTAAATTCTAACAAATCCAATAGAAGACATTAATGTAAGACTGAAAAATGAAAATTACTACATTCTTCTACAATCACATAACACAGCATTGACCTTTGCAAAAACGATCGAATCATTATGTTTACACATAACGATTACATTACTTAAACTAATGACTGAATTTTGTTTAGGAATTTTTATGTGTCATCAAAATTCAAGTATTTATTTAAGTTAGTTGTTTCTGTTTGAAGAAATTTTTAGTTGGATGTCAGATCAAAATTTGTGCGGATGAGATTTTGTTACTTACAAAAAAATATTCAATTGTAGTAAGTTCATATAATATGCTGGGATACATTTATTTATTAGATTTAACTGGATTTTAATTGTAGATAATAACAACGGATTGTACAAGTCATAAATAAAAATTTTCATTTAAATCGGTATAATTTCTTAATTTGTAATAAATCAGATAGTATTGAAACAAAAAATTATAACGTTTGTTTATTTTTCTCATTGAGCAAAGACCGAAACATATTAATCTCTTTACTAAAGTCTAAAAACTTTTTCATTGCTAAGTTCAAAGGAAGTAATATAAAATAATTCATAAAGTAAAATAATTTCACATACTTGTAAAGAAGATTTTTTTTTTTCCTCAGCTGTTTATTAAGTAAATAAGTTACAATAACTGCTTGGCATCAACACATAGCATTTATAACAGTTTAAAAAATATATATCCGATTTCTTGAAATAAACATGATATATATAGTGAATTACCATAATGAGTTAATATTTATTCATACAATGGCTTGGATAAGTGAGTATGTACTGCTATTGTTTTCAATTAGCATTTTTAATTCCAAATCACAGAAATATTTTTTCACTTCCTACTATTAGCTCACACTCTCCCTATATATATCTTGTTCAACTTTTCAATCGTTCATAAAATACTTTTTATTCATCCACTCAAGTTCATATACAGTTTTTTGAACTAGTAGTGGATGACGCTTGATGTTAATACAGTCTTTTCAAATATTAATTCAGTAATTAAATTTAATTAATTAATTTTAGTTTTTTTTATATTTAAGTTGCATGTATCTACCCATAGATGGCGCCAGATGTTAGAGGAAAATTTCAACTTTATTTGTAAAGGACTTTTCTGCAATATAGTAAATAAAAAGTAGGAATTGACTTTAAATTTTTTTTATATTACTTGTTTTATAATCACTATTAATAATTACAAAAAAATTAATTTTTTTTTTTTTATACCTGTGTCTTATGCAGTACATTCCCTATTTACTTTTGCAGAAAAGTTCTCGGTATGTCAAATTAATGACTGTTCGAAAGACTGCAGTAATGACTAATGCACTATTTAATGCTTGCTTTAAAAAAATCTCTCGCCATCTACATATGCATCAATTTACAGTTTGGTTTCAATTTCGGTTTTGTCTGTCGCTTTACGGTCATTTTGTGCACACTTTAGTCTAATTAGACCGGGACCTATAGTTTAACGTGGATTCCGAACCACTCACAAATATTCATGCCACTGCCAGGATTCGAACCTGAAGCCTGTGGTACAAAAGGCCAGAGAGCTAAACAATTGGCCATCAGGTCGCCTATTCATGGATCGAGGGAAAGGGAGGGATCATCTTCTGTTGTGATGGAGCACCCGTAGGCAGAAGTCTGACTTGGCTCCGTGACGCTTTTACAGCCATATGAGACCGGGACCTACGACTTACAGTGGATTCCGAATCACTACAAACATCCATGGCACCGCCGGGACTCGTACCCGAAACCTGTGGCACCGAGCGTTAGACCAGGGGTGGCCAAACCGCAGCCGCCTTGCATATTTTTGCGGCCCGTGAGATTTATCACACTTTTACAAAATATATTTATTTTATAATGGCCAAAGTAGTGAAAACCAATGTATTAAAAAAATACATTATTTGTGCATCCATATATTCAAAATTGAATCAAATATGCAAAAGAAAATATTGAATTAAAACACATTTTTGAAACATCAAAATCAAAAATAGATTTTTATAACACTTACGTCCCAATTTGGAAATTTTCCAATTTGATTAATCTAGCACAAAAAGTTGTTACCAATTTGTGTTAAATCGTTCCCCCTCTCGAAAATGAAATTAGCCCAACACAAAACACGCTCAAACGTAACGGACGCTAACCTACAACACATATTACGATGTGCAAATACCCAAATTGAGATCGATTTGCAAAGGCTAAGTGAAAGAGTGGAGAAACGCATATCGCGCCAGTAAAATGAATATTTTTTTTAATGATTTCGTTTTTTTTATTTCATTTATATTTATATATTTTCATATTTCATTTTTAATATTATATATTTCTTTACAATGCCTGTTTAGTATCATTATTATTATTATATTATCTATGTTTACATGTGCCAACGGCCGTACCATGCTGAATATACCGGTTCTCGTTAGATCACCGAAGTCAAGCATCATTGGGCGCGGTCAGTACTTGGGTTGACCGGGGAACATTGGCAAATTTGGGACCCTGACTGGCCGAGTGTCTAGCGCTCTGGCGCTCGGTGCCACAGGTTTCGGGTTCGCCCGGCGATGCCATGGATGTTTGTAGTGGTTCGAATCCAAAGCCGTAGGTCCCGGTCTTCTATGACTGTAAGAGCGTCACGGAGCAAAAGTCAGGCTTCTACCTACGAGTGCTCCATCACAACAGAAGCTGCTTCCTTCCCCTTCAATCATGAGTCCATATGGGCTCGTGGGCTTGGCCAGCCAAGTGGGATAAGAAACAACAACATGTTTACATGTAAGAATAACAGTAATAACTCATTATGTTTCCATTTTTCACTCCAAAAAATGTCTGCAGTGGGTTTAAATCTAATATGGGGATATATAATTTTATATGCGGCCCGAGGAGTTATGATGCATTTTCAAAGCGGCCCGCAAGATCATGCGGGTTGGCTAATCCTGCGCTAGACACTCGGCCTTTCAGGCCCATTTTAAAAATTACAAAAATGCATGCTCCTGTCTTTTGAGCATTTTTAACAATATTTTTCACGAATGCTAATCGATCCCTCTGTATTTCATTCACAAACTACACATCTGTACTACTTATAATCTTATTCAATTCCTTCTATTAGCTCACACTCTCCCTATATATATCTTGTTCAAATTTTCAATAGTTCATAAAACACGTTTTATTCATCCACTCAAGTTCAAATACTTTTTTTTTAACTTGTAGTGGATGACACTGGATGTTAATGCAGTTTTTTCAAATATTAATTCAATAATTAACTTTAATTAATTAATTTTAGTTTTTTTTTTTATAGATTTAAGCTGCATATATCTACCAACAGATGGCACCATATCAACTTTAAAAAAAATGAATGAAAATTATTTATAAAGAACTTTCTGCAATATAGTGAAAAAAATTGGAATTGATTAAAAAAAAAGTTAACTAATCGCAATTATAACTGTTGGATTTCTCTTTTGATTATGTTCTAAATTTAGTTGCTCTAGTTTTAGATTTACTGATAAAAGGAATTTACATTCACTTATTTTTTTTCAATTCTTTCTATTAGCTCACACTCTTCCTATATATCTTCCTTCAAATTTTTAATCGTTCATAAAATACTCTTTATTCATCCACTCCAGTACAAATACATTTTTTTTTTGAACTTGTAGTGGATGACACTAGATGTTAATACAGTTTTTTTCAAATATTAATTCAGTAATTAAATTAATTAATTTTAGTTTTTTTTTAGATTTAAGTTCCATATCTACAATAATAGTTTGTTGATTTAAGTTGCATATATCTCGACTGGCTGTATTTAAGTTGCATATATCTACCCATATATCTGCCAGATAAACTTTAAAAAAATGAATGAAAATTATTTATAAAGGACTTTTCTGAAATATAGTGAAAAAAAAACCAGCAATTGACTTTAAAAATAATTTCTATTTATATTACTTGTTTTTATTTCAGTTACTGTAATTAGTAAGCATGCAGCGATGACAGCCACAATTCTTCCGCGTCTACTAAAAAGCGGCTGGCAATGCTGATGATGAACCGCTCCCAATTCTCAAGCGACTCGTTCACAGGCAAAGTAATTACGGGCGGGAAGAAGGCATCGAAATGAGATTCAGAGAGAGAGAGAGACCGATTAATGGCCGGCACGCACTGGGCAATCCCGTTTGTCCAGTCTCCAGATAAGGTCAGGACGTTCGCTATTCGACTGGTTCTCTTCTCTCCCGAGTAGAAAACATCCTCACCCACGTGGCTCTCTGCCTTTGAAGACGAATAAGCGATTGGGAAATGGAGTTGATGGTATAAAAGATTCTTCGATTTAACTTGTGGCGAAATTTTGCTTTTCTTCTGTTTCCGCAGGAAAAGACACGACGAGGAAGAAATGGATATTCAAAATTATAAGATATTATCATATATTTTTTTTTTTGTGATGAATCGTAAAAATCAGAATCCGGTGTAATTTAACTTCGATAAATAAAAAAAAAAAAAAGAAATTGAGATGGGAATAAATATGATTTTTATATCACAATGACAAGTATTCCCGGCGTGACAGCCATTGTCATTTGCCAAAACATGAAATTACCGATTATTCCTAGCGTGACAGCCATTCGCATTTGCCAAAACATGAAATTACCGACTATTCCTAGCGTGACAGCCATTCGCATTTGCCAAAACATGAAATTACCGATTCCTAGCGTGACAGCCATTCGCACTTGCCAAAATATGAAATTACCGACTATTCCTAGCGTGACAGCCATTCCACTTGCCAAAATATGAAATTACCGCTAGCGTGACAGCCATTCGCACTTGCCAAAATATGAAATTACCGAAAGCGTGACAGCCATTCGCACTTGTCAAAATATGAAATTACCGACTATTCCTAGCGTGACAGCCATTCGCACTTGCCAAAATATGAAATTACCGACTATTCCTAGCGTAACAGCCATTCGCACTTGCCAAAATATGAAATTACCGACTATTCCTAGCGTGACAGCCATTCGCACTTGCCAAAATATGAAATTACCGACTATTCCTAGCGTGACAGCCATTCGCACTTGCCAAAATATGAAATTACCGACTATTCCTAGCGTGACAGCCATTCGCACTTGCCAAAATATGAAATTACCGACTATTCCTAGCGTGACAGCGATTCGCACTTGCCAAAATATGAAATTACCGACTATTCCTAGCGTGACATCCATTCGCACTTGCCAAAATATGAAATTACCGACTATTCCTAGCGTGACAGCCATTCGCACTTGCCAAAATATGAAATTACCGACTATTCCTAGCGTGGCAGCCATTCGCACTTGCCAAAATATGAAATTACCGACTATTCCTAGCGTGACAGCCCTTCGCACTTGCCAAAATATGAAATTACCGACTATTCCTAGCGAGACAGCCATTCGCACTTGCCAAAACATGAAATTACCGACTATTCCTAGAGCGACAGCCATTCGCATTTGGCAAAACATGAAAATACTGACTATTCCTAGCGTGACAGCCATTCGCATTTGACAAAACATACACCTATTCAGAAAAATAATATCAACGCTTCAGAAATAAAAGATGCCTCTCAGAAATTTTTAAAAAATATTTTTTTTATACAACCATTATAATATTAATGCTAATTTTTACCGTGAATAATTTAACTAAACAAACAATTTTTCAAGCCACTTACAAATTACTATGCTACCATAAACTACTCCCCTGGAAGGTCACCAATGCAATACATCTGCAACAAAAACAAGTAATATATATAAAAAAAATTTTTTAGTCAATTCACTCTTTTTTTTCACTATATTGCAGAAAAGTCCTTTACAAATAAAGTTCAGATTTTCCTCTTACATCTGGCGCCATCTATTATTAGATACATGCAATTTAAATCTAAAAGAAAGTAAAATTAATTAATTAAATTTAATGAATGAATTAATATTTGAAAAAATTGTATTAACATCAAGTGTCATCCACTACAAGTTCAAAAAAAATGTACATGAACTTGAGTGGATGAGTAAAAAGTATTTTATGAACGATTGAAAATTTGAACAAGATATATATAGGGAGAGTGTGAGCTAATAATAGGAACTGAAAATGGGAAAGAATTGTTTTCCTAGAAATGTTTTTTAAGGGGAATTTTACAGTTGGGCTGCGCTTCAGTAAAGTCCAAAAAGACACCACGCAACAGCCTGATGGCGAACCATATGCCACAGAAGGTTTTTGTTTTTTGTTGTTGTTGTTGTTTTATAGCCGTAGTTAAAAACGCGGAAATTGGATATTAAGCAGTCATGATCAATCACTTGTTGATGTGTAACAGATGAAGATGTTTGTTTAGTTGTCAACTGATATTCGTTAAGAAACAACTCGCAACATTTATCACAAAAGACAATCTACCATTTTTTTTTTAAGAACTAAGTGAAAACAAGGCCCTTTTCTATAAACCTGTAACTTATAGACGTTTCGTCCATAGATTAAATGCTTCTTGTAAGACAGCTGCATATAAAAATTAATTAATATAAATAAACTGGCTGATTTATAAACAGGTCTTTAAACCTGCCTTATCTAAGTCAATTTTAAAAAATAAAATCCCTTATTTTTTTTTTTTTTTAAATTTCAGATTTTGATAAAAAATTTATACATGGAATATGATCCGATTCTATTTCATTAAAGTAATTTAAATATTAGAAAAAATATGTTCAATGTTTTCTAATTTATTGTAAACTAAGATACAACTTCTGTCGATAATGCATTAATCTATATGCAGGGTCCTATTTACATTGTTGTTGTTTTTTTTTATTTATTTCTTACCTTATTACAAGGGACTGTTGACTTTCAAACCGACAATTGGAAATGTTTTGGTTTTTTTTTTTTAAGAATTTATTATGTATTTTAATAGGATTACCTTGAATCAACGCATTTATAACTATGACTAACATTTTTATTCATGAATATCGATGAACAGAAATTGTTGAATAGAAACTATTTTATTTGTCATGTTTAAAGCTCGGTTTCTATAAAAATAGAACCAAATACTAAAATACTTTTTAAATCTTATCTATTATACATTGACTTATTTTTTTTTTATATATTTTATTATATATATTTTATATTATATATTTGTTTTATTATATATTTTATTCATATATTTTATATTTGTTTTATTATATATTTTATTTATATATTTTATACTTATTTTTATTTATATATTCTATCCTTTTTGTACAGCCCACGGATATTTTATAACAGTTATATGCGACTTACAGATATCAGAAATATGTGCCTTAATAAACTGTTAGGGGGCGGGGGCCTAATGGCCGAGTGACTAACGCTGTTGTGCTCGGTGCCACATGTTTCGGATTCGAGTCCCGGCGGTGCCATGGATGTTTGTAGTGGTTCGGAATCTACTTTAAACCGTAGGTCCCGGTCACACATGATCAAGCATTGGACATAGGGCTGACAACCCTAACTCGTAAAAAGATAACATCTGTCTCGAAATCTACCAGTAAGCAGACGGTCTTGGCCCACCATAGGGCTGTCGATGACGAGTGAACTGTTAAATATAAAGCACATGCATAATCTATAACATAAAAAGTAAATAAAAATGTAATTACATGCTTCACCTTGCATTGAATTATCGCTAATATCGTTAACTTGCATTGAATTATCCTTAAAATATTCGATTAGATGACTATACAAACCAAATGCAAAACCTGTACTAAATTATCATTTAGTAAAGCAGTTATTTTCGAATTTTTAATAATGCATGAAAATTTGTTCATATATGACGGAATGAAATTCGTGCATTTTAATGTATAATCTAGAAATATACAGTTTTTATAAACAAAAGATCTGAAGAGAGAGAGTTGTAAAATTAATACGAGTTTTACATTACTTGGCAAATCAATGATTTCGAGCCGCGATACCGAATGGGATACATTTTTATACACGGTAAAAAAAGTTTTTTTTCTCAAAAAATTATGTTAAAACGAAAAAATTAAAAAAAAGTATTAAACATCCATGTCATGCCACAGCCAGGATTCGAACCTGAAAAGCCTATGATACCAAAGGTCAAAGCGCTAGCCAATCGGCCATCAGGCCGCTGTGTCATGGAGAGAGAGTTGGAGAAAATAAATGTTGGTTTTTAGCTTGTGTGGATGTGTTATTTTCATACTATCACTACTATTGCGTCACTACTACATGCGTTTTAAAGATTATAACCAACTAGAAAAAAATCTATCACCTTCTCCGAAGGATTGCCTCTGGCGCCACAAACTCTAGGTTCGAATCCTGGCGGGGGCATGGATGTTTGTTAGTAGTTCGAAATCCCCTTTAAACTGTCTAATTGACCAGAAATGTGCAAAAAAATGACCGTAGAGCGACAAACCAAACCAAACCGAAGGATTGCGATCTCGTCTTTGAATATCATTTAGTGACTAGCTATACTTGAACTTTAAATAATAAATAAATGTAATACTTGTATAGAAATTTAAAAAAATATTACAGAGTTTAATTTTAAAAAAAAAAATATTTCAAAAATGTTAAGAATTAAAGGAAAAAAAAATCCAGAAAAGTATAGCTTTAAAATTTTTTTTTAAAGAATAGTACATAAATGTGTATATTTTTTAATCTGTATGCTTTTATATCTTTTTTTTTTTTTTTTTTAATCAATACATGATGATTATTATTCAAATTGTGCATTTTAACCTTCTAAAGTAATTTCTGATCATTTCAGTTAAAAATACTATGCAACTGAAGAGTTGACACCCCATATTAAACAGTAAACTGAGACATTTGCATTACATAAATGTGGACCAATTACCATAACAAAATGTTTACTTTATAAACTTCAGCAGGATGCAAGATGAAAAATGCAACATAAAAAGGAAAATGAAAAACCATAAAATGTTTAAAACAATTGTCATAAAGAATGTAGAATTCAATTAATCTTTGCAAAGAATACATAAAATACATATGAACTATATACCATGCAACTAATTAATGTATAAAAAACCTCAATTACATAAATATATTTTTTATTATTTTTATTTTTGCTTTACTTGTCATTAAGAATTTACTACAATATAAGCATAGTATCAAACAGAAAGCTTCTTTTTCTTTAATAAACTGGAGTTAAATGAATTATGAGAAGAAAGTGAATTTACAAAAAAATTGATTTTAGATAAATATATATATCCAGTTAATTAGATTTTTATCAATATTCTTTAAATACATACAAAAGGAAATATTTTAAATACAATTTGATTTTTTATTCAACCCGTATTAATTTAAAATATCTTAAAACAAATTTGCACATAATTTAAAATTTCTGAATTTTAAATCATCAAAATTCCTACGCCTTATTCTATAATCTAATGTTGCTGTATAAATTCACAAATAACATTATTTTAGTAAACAGTATTAATGCCCCCCCCCCTATTTAAAAAGATAGAGATTAAGAAACTAATATAATTTTAAAAATTTAGGGATACATTTTTTTTTTTTAATTTTTAGTAATTCATGTGTGTGAATCACTGTATTACACATAAGTCAAATAACTACCATAAAAAAATTCTTACTTCCCAGCTTTATAATAAAATTATACCATGATGCAATTAAAACAACCATTCTTCTATTACATCTTTAAATTTAATCAATTTTCTAGAATATTTTATAATTAACCATACGTAAAATAATGATATGATTTAGAGTTTTTCATCTAATAGTTTAATAAAAACTAATGTATTTACATAGTAAAAAATTCTAAAGAAATGCAAGATTAAAATATATCCAATGTTGATTAACAAATAAAAGATACTTTTTCGTCATTTAAAAAATAATTGATAAACTTTATTCATTTGATGTAAAATTATACATTATAATAATCATGCATTTAAAAAATAAAATAAAGGTTAAAACAGATAATTGAAAATAAACTAATTCTATAGAAATAACCGTTTATGTACTTAAAAAAATATAATTTAAATTTTAAAATGAGAAGGCTTGAAACTTCCACATAAGAAAAATAATAACCCTTCCTATTTTATTCATAACTTTATTTAAATGCAAAGATAAAAAATATACATAAAAGCATTAAAATGATAGTTGTGATTGCGATACTAATTGCAAAAAATATATTTATTACTTAAGAATGTGTGACAATTATAATTTTTGTAACTGAATTAAAATTTGTAAAAGAATAAAACTAAATGAATGTTTCTCATATTACTTCATTTTAATAATCAAAAATAGAAGAACATTATTTTTAAAAAATATGAGTTAATAAATTTATGAATAGCATGCTTATGCATCACACTCTACAAATATTCTAAAAAAAAGTAATTTTTTAAATATTTTTTTACATAAATTAAACATTAAAAGAGCAAAAGTTGAAATTTTTCAAAAAATTAAGATTGTAACATTTTAGCAAATTCAGAATAAATAATTAGAATTAAAAACTTTATTTTTGCTTTACTGTTAAAAAGCAGGAAATAATTCCTTTAAATAAAATGAATTAAAATAATTGTTAATTACATACTATTTATGTTATTGCATGAATTAAACTAATTGTTTACTAAATTAAACACATTATTTTTACATAGAAAATATATATCGAATAAATAAAAAATATGACGTAAAATTATAAATTAATATAAAAATAGATGAAAGGTTAAACAGTTTTTGGTACAAACCTGCATCAAATTTATGTACTTTATTTGCATTAGTTTAGAATACTAAGTACACAAAATAATGCTGTATTTACAATAAATTTTTGCAAACATCTATTAATTTCTATTTATAAAATTAATATATTTATTGGCCCTAGTTAATAAATTATTTTTTTCAAAAGAATTTTAAGTCACATTAAACAGAATAAAATAAACTTACAGTAACTTCAACGGTGAGGACAGTTCCATCAAGTAATATAATTTTACAAGGAATCACATTTTTGTTGCATTTTACATTTTCATCAAACTGATTCCTTTTTAAGGCAGGAGAAGTTTTTCTAAAGCGCTTACTAAAAAAGCTGAACATTTTTTTATATTCATTGGAAAATATATCAGACCATGCTTCGCAAAGACAAAAAAATAATTTTCACGCTTTGTCGTATGAACTCAAGTCACAAGCTTAACATGCTCGCCGAACACATTACTAAAGAGAAATAAAACAACTTCTGCTAGCATTTTCAATTTGAAAAGAGAAAATAAATAGATAAGCACATGATGAAAGTTACGATTAATCGTTTCGATTCTGCTACCATCTCATGTTAGTTACTAAAAGAAAAAAAAAAAAGTGCTTTAAAATCGTAGTACACATAAATTTTTCTTTGAAAAAAAATAATAAATATATAAATAATAATAATAATAATAAAATTAACTACTGATAAACTAACGCAACATTATGCCCCATTTAGACATCTTGGCCTATTGGGTTCATGCAAGGCTTAATTGGCATCACGAATAATAGAAAAAAGAAGAAAAAACATTGAGAATTGATTCATTATTTCTTTGTTATTGTTTTTCTTTGTTAATTTTAAAAATTCTTCTTTCTATGCGAAAATTTCTTCTCGATAGCTGTTGGAATATTTTACATGGAAATAGCATTTTGTAAGAATCTTGAAAAAGATTATATTTTCTCATTATAAGAAAGCATTCATTTTTTTCAAAATTGCCCAGATTAATTTGTCAGTAATGTAATACTTCTTAAAAAAACTTTTATTTACAATGAATAAGAAAACCTACTTATGATATTAATATATATATTTCCCACAATCTAATCTCAGCCATGTGTTCAACAAATCAGATTATGCACAACAATGCCAGTGTAAAAAATCTTGAGAATCAAACACATTTTTTAGTTTCTGTTTACTATCTTAACGACTGTCATAAAAAGACAAACTCAAGGATTTTGCTGTTGATATATTCTAAATCATCATGTTTATAGTTAATCATTGATTCATAGATCACTTGATTATTTCTATGTTTCGCATGGATCTAGAAGACATTTCTTAATTAAAACTCTGTAATTGATCTTGCTACACTTCTTGCACTCTATCTGAACCAAATACATTAACATTAGATGTTTTTTTATGCATTTTAACTAACTCTAATCTTGTTTTTTATTTTGGTTTTATTTTTCTCCTATAAAAACTGTGTTTCTTTAATGTAATTATTATTATTATTATTATTATTTTTTTTTTTTTAATTTAATTTTTTTTTTTGACTGAGTTGCTGACAGCGGATTCATTTTCATTGCACTATGCTGTGCATGGAGACCTATGATATTAAGGGGAACGGACCTTTTCAGGTCTACTCCGAAGTACCCTCGGAGCCTGCTTCGCCTACTTCTCCAGAAATGCTTTCAAATCTTACTAATGAAGAACGATGTGCTAGAATTTCACGCATTCTTATGAAGAAAGACATTGCTCAAAGTCTTCTGGATACTTTTAATGCTACAACCTTTGGCCATGCACTTGATGAGGATGATCATGTCAAGTTAAAGACGCTGGAACAGAACCCGATAAATGCTTTGAGAGAGGTAGGAAACCTTGAGCTTTGCAATAACAAGCTAATGTAATTTGTAAAAAGCATAAAGCTAATGTAAATAATTCTAGTGTTAATCTTAAGTGCAATGCATCGCATGTTACTACTGTAAATGATAATAATGCGGACGGTTTTTCAAAACCCCCCAAAAAGTTAACTGCTAAAGTTAATTTTACTAAAATTTCTCCTAATACTATGGAAACTAAAAATTTATATGATAAGCTGAATATTGATGAGCTGGAAGAGGTACAGGATACTGTAAATGTTAAAAAAAATGCCGCCCATTATGGTCAAACCTACTGAGAATTTAAAATCTATGCTTGCTCATTTTGATAAACATTTTGAAAGCAAAGTTGTTATAAAAATAGCGGGAGAAATGATCAAAATGTTCCCGGCGGATGAATCTCAACATAGATCTATTACCAAATATTTAGCAAGAAATTCTATAGAATATTTTGTCATAACACCTAAGTATCAGTGACCAATTAAGGTTGTAATAAAAGGTCTATATATTAAAACTCCAGATGATGAAATTAAAGATGAATTAACTAACCTTGGTTTTTCGGTGGATAAAATTACACAATTGCAAAGAGTTAAAACCAAACAACCTCTTCCTATCTGGCAAGTTACTCTTGCTAGAGAGTCAAAAAGTATGGAGATCTTTAAATTAGAAAGACTTCTTTATTTCTCTATCAAGGTCGAGAAATTTAATTTGAGACCGATGACATTACAATGTTTTAAATGCAACAACTTTCATCACAGTGCCAATAATTGTGGATTTAAGCCTCGATGCTTAAAATGCGGAAAAGAACACTCCCATAAGGAGTGTACTCCTTAGGAGAAATCGAAAATGTTTACAATAGTTTAAAAAACTGTACTTCTGATTTTCAGAAAATGCAAATAGTTCTTAGATGTTTTGAAAATATTGGTTCTAGCAAAAAATTAATGGTCGTGCTGATTACTGGGTTAAAAATATGTTACTGGAACGCAAACGGTATTATGTCTAAAATGAATGATTTAATTAACTTCACTAATACTCACAACCCCGATTTACTACTAATCCAAGAAACTCACTTATCCCTAATCGTAATCCTTATATTCCTAATTATATTCTTCACAGAAATGATGGTAATCAATCACCTAGACCTCGTGGAGGTACAGCCATTTTTATTAAAGATAATATTCCGCATACTAATATCACACCCAATAACTTAACCGAC
Organism: Caerostris darwini; assembly: GCA_021605075.1. NCBI lineage: Eukaryota > Metazoa > Arthropoda > Arachnida > Araneae > Araneidae > Caerostris > Caerostris darwini. Next base: position 163,325 of record BPLQ01014675.1, read on the forward strand.
ATTCAAACCACTGTTTTAAATGTAAAAATTGATCACTTCAATAACCTTGCAATCTCTTTCACCATCCATGTCAAATTAACTATAATTTAATTAATGATTTAAAATGCGGAGGTGAGCATCACCTGAAAGACTTCACATAATGTGGTGATTTGAAAACCCCACCTGCGATCAAACTGCCACCAGATGGGGCACCTTGCCGCTTAAAAGAGGTTGCCCGATGTTTCCGAAGCCCCGCTTACCACCCAATCAGGGCCATGCGCCAGCTCCCCGCCTTCACCAGCCGGCAAGTCTTTCGGAGGGCGTATCACTATTGAATTTCTTGCAAGGTACACCCAAGATCTAATCCGCTACGCCGTTGGTCTCAAACCATCTGCCTCAAAATACCAGCACTAATACTACTAATCTAACTGCTGACTCTGCCACTAAGGCAATGTATGTTTTAAATGAAATAGTTAATCTCTTTAACACGTTTGGAGGGCTTGACAATATTTACTCACAATTTAAAAATGCTACTAACCCCTTTGAAAAATGCAGCTTGTTTTTAAATTCATTATAGTAATTTTGTTGCTTCTTATTTAATTATTTTTTAATTGCGCCTTTCTTTTATTTACTCTGCGTTTTGTTTTTACTCTCTTCTTTTTTGTACTAACAATGGACATAATCATGCTCACTGCTTTTGTTTGTATTCATGTTTTTTGTTTCCAATGAACTTTATTCCTCAAGATTAGGAGTCTTAAGGCCATACACGGCCAAGGTACTCCGTGCGTTGAATGATGATGATGATGATCTGTATGCTCTGTGAGCCGAATTCGTCTCCTGTTACAAAGGACGAAATTAAAGTTGAAATTCTCGCGGATAGTCTTCAGAGTCAATTCCAGCCAAATAATCTTTCTAATCATCTTACTAACATTATTGTTGAAAATTCAATTCGTAAATTAAATTCTCTTCCGAATCCCCATAAAATTACCAATACTAAAGTTGATTATATTTATGATTATATCTCCAATCTTAAAATTAATAAAGCCCCCGGGTCTGATAATATTACTAATAAAATGCTAAAAAATATTCCTTATAATTTTATTTCTAGAATAGCCAAATTAATTGATGCAATCTTTAATCTAACTTATTTCCCTACTATTTGGAAAAAAGCCATAGTGCTCCCCATTCTTAAGCCTGGAAAAGATCCTTCTGATCCCTCTAGTTACCGCCCCATTTCTCTCTTATCCACTCTAAGTAAATTAACCGAATTTATCATTCTAAAAAAAATAAAAGCTCATTTGACTAAATATTCTATCCTGATTCCTCATCAGTTCGGGTTCACCCCTCAACTTTCCACCACTCATCAATTACTACGACTAACGGAATTGATCTCTGAAGGTCTATCTAATAAAATGCTAACAGGAGTCGTTTTCCTTGATGTTGCAAAAGCATTCGACAGGGTCTGGGTCGATGGTCTACTTCACAAATTACACGCTTACAAATTTCCACTCTACATTATTCTTTTAATCCAATCCTATCTCAATAATAGATCTTTCTCTGTTAAAATCAATAACTATTTCTCCTCTCAGAGAGGTATCAATGCAGGCGTGCCCCAGGGCTCCCTAATTGGTCCGTTTCTGTTTAATCTTTACATAAATGATATTCCTATTACTAACAACGTACACCTCAGTTTATATGCAGATGACACAGCAATCGCGGTCTCTTCTAACCACATTCAGGATCTCACTATTAAATTAAATCAATATCTCAAGCAACTTGAAGCTTGGCTTACTCGCTGGAAAATTAAAATAAATGTAGAAAAAACACAAGCTGTACTCTTCACGAGACGCAAAATTCCTCCGCCTAATGTTTCCCTTTTTAACCAACGAATTAATTGGACTAACAATACTAAATACTTAGGAGTATACCTTGATAGTAAGCTAACATATTCTAATCATATTGACCACATTAAATGTAAATATAATATTTCTATACGCATGCTTTATCCATTCGTTAATAGAAAATCCCTCTTATCCTTGGATAATAAACTAATTATTTACATGTACTATTTGCGTCCCAATCATCACATATGCTAGCCCAGTTTGGGGTTCCGCTGCAAAATACCACATCAACTACATCAAAAGAATAGAAAATAAAATTTTAAGAATGATTACTGATTCTCCTTGGTATTTTAGGAATGATGACATTCGTCACTGTCTTGCCCTCCCCTCTATTCAAAAATTCATGCTCAAGCTTGCAGAAAAATTCTATGCAAATCTTGAACACATCCCGAATGATGAAATCCGTAATCTTCCGAGATACGATTTCCATCTTCCGGAAAATGCTAAACGCCCAAGGGCTGTTCTTCACAACTTGCAAAGCTCCTAGACGAACTGGCTCAGTTGTCGTCATGACATCTGTGCTTTTAGTCTTCATTCCTAGCAACGAAAATCCCATCCTACTGTAGATTCCTTTTTAAATTTTGGATTCTTTAATTGTTCTGTTAATTTTATTAATTTTTGTTTTTTATTTTATTTTTCTCCTTGTTATTAGCTATTTTATTAATTTTTTCTTTGCTTATATTTTTAATACATATTTTAACATGGGACATTGCTCTTAAATCACTTCACCTCCTTTTAGCTATCAATGTTTTTTCCTTCACCAATGTTTCTCAGATGCAGATAGGAGTTTTAGGCCCCTTTGGGGCCAGGGCACTCCGAAATCCTGTAAAGACGACTGTATGCTCTGGTTTCTCTTCAAACTCGTGCTAATCTTTCGCCTTTTACTAAAGATTACCGTGGAGAGGAACAAATCAATGAGCCTCAACCAATTTTTGGAACCCCATTTCGGTGGGGTTAAAATACTAAGAAGATATTACATTAGGCTGGGAAGTTAAGCCTTTCTATGTGACGGATGCATTTCTTCCAGAATCACTACAAACCCTTACTGCAATTCAAGAATAGAAGCGAAAATAAATTCGAATATCTGTGAATACGTCGTTTACTTGTAGGCTTTTTTCAAAATTGCATTCTTTTTTCTTTTTTTTTTCCCAGGAAAAAAATGAAGCCTCTTGTCACCATGCCCTACAGCTAGGGATTGCAAATACCGTTTTTTCGGTATTTACTAGAAATTCTTATCTGTGAAAACAGTTGTATTTGTGAAGAAAGTGTGTAATATTTCGATATTTTTAAATCGGTAAGTTTGTTATTCACATTGTATTTGCATATCATACTTCAGAGTTAAAAATATTTTTCAGACTTACTATATATATATTCATAATAATGAATAAGAATAACTTTAAAGAACATAAAAGAAATTAGTTGATAATACTTAGGTTTGGTTTCATTATTTATGTGATGACAAGAATATAGTGGCACGATGTAAAAAATGTTCAAGAGTTATTAAAGTGATTGGAGGAAGTACAAACGGACTGCATACACATTTAAAAACGTAACATGATACAAATTTGTTAAGAGGAAAGAATATAATTGCGATGAAGATACAAACTCAAGCACAGTTTCATAGCCCCAAGCCATTAGACAAATCGGGGTAAGTACACGGAGTTCCTTCGTCGCGCAGCGACCACACCTCCAACCTGGTAAATGGGATTACGTAACGTGAGGTCTGGCCCTTTGCCAGTTATAAAAAATATAGAAAATTTAATAAAAAAAACAATAATATCAATTAAGTTACTAAGAGCAACAAATAAAATTTAAAAAAGAATTTAAGCCATTAGGGATTTTAGATTATTTTTTTAATGGGTTTCATATAAAAATATGCTGATTGAATTATATAATAGAAAAATATATTAAATTTTTCTCTGAATTTTGTTTTGGAAGCTATTTTTACAATAAATATGTTATTTAATTAACATACGAATTATTTTAAATAACTTGTAGTAAGAAATAAAAGATTCATTTAACAGTATCAAATGATTATGAGTTTTTGATTGAGTAAGAAAAAAAAAAAATGCTTATATGCATACAATAATTTATTTCTATTTGTGTAAGTAAAATGGTGTTTTATAGTTTCAAAATTAAATCGAAAATTGTATTTTTGTCTAAAATTGAATACATATAAAATTTATCAACTAATACGAAAAAAAAAACAAAAAAACAATATGTGATGCGTAAGGAGAATGAGCAGTAATTACATTTAGACAAATAATGAAGAAATGTCATAAATAAGTTTTTAATCATTATTTAACAAATCTTATTTTTGGGAATTTTAATAATTCTAGATCATCATCATTCAACTTTCCCGGAGTACATTGGCCGGTTATGGCCTTATTCACTCCTATATTATTGGTGATTTGATGGAGTGCCTTGGTCGTGCAGCGACCACACCTCCACTTGGCGAATGGTGAACAGTGACTGGTGGTCGAGCCCTTTGCCAATTGTAAGAAAAATTAAATAATTCAGAGAAGGAATAATTTCTAACGTCAGAGAAAAAAACAACAACATTACAATTAAGACAGAAAGTCAAAGTTACAAAAAAAAAAGAGTAAAAATACAAATCATCCCTAAGCCAAAATATTAAAAGCAATTAAAGGAATAAGCACTGATGATGAATCCAATAACAAAATGCAATAAAAAGAAAAACATTAACGAGGCTACAGCGAAACCGAAATCGAAAAATCTCCAGAAATGAGGACATTATTTGTTAATGTTAAGAGACCTTGCGTCACGACGGTACCTTGGCGACAGTTGCGCCAATAAAGAGCACACGCGCCAACCGCAGCTACAGATTTGGCGCCAATCTACACTTAAAATTTTTGTTCAAAATAATAAAATATATAACAAACACTTCATTTAAAATCAAAACGCTTTCAAAATATTTTTATTCCAAATAATAAAGATTGGCGACACTTAAAAACCGCCAAGTCTGTCGCCAATGTACCGTTAATACGTAAGTACCCTAATATGTTTTATTTCTCCCTTTTTTATTTATTATCATGTTAAATAAATAAAAATTTTAAAATAATTTTAATAAAAATTTAAAAATTAGCTGTAATCTGCCATTTGAAGGATTACAGCAATTCTTTATTTCCCATTTATTACTTACACTGAATTTTTTTAAGCATATATATATATATATATATTTTTCATATGTGTACTCATCAGGCAAGCAATTTGCCTCGTGTTGAGGCATATTGAAGAATTAGAAATGTGATTAAAGAATTTTTCATGTGAAAAGAGATAGTCAAGAACTTCTAAATACATTCTCTGTCAAGGTACTTTAAAAAGAGAACTCGTACGATAATTTTAGATAAAACAAATCTTTATAAAAATCTGCCAAAAATATTTTATGTGAACTAATTTTTGAGTTACAATAAATTAAAAAGTTAGTTGGCAGTGGAATCAGGAAAATTTATCCATGTGTAAAACTTTTTATAAAACTTATCTACATAGAGAAATTAATGCATGTATCAATCAAGTTTTTAAGATTCTTATATAGGTGATGTTTATGCAAAGCCCTATTCATTTGTTCTACAACATTTTCCCATGGTATACAAAAAATATGATTACAATTAAAGAAATCCAATATGGAAAATAACATTTTGTAATTTATTTATATGCATTTTGAAATATCTTATGTTGAATTTGTAAACCACAAATAGAGGTATAAGTTTAAGGGTTTTTTAAGTTGCGAGGGAGTAGAAAAAATTATAAATTGTACATAACAGAAGATTATAAGATTTAACGAAAGAATGCTAAATTTTGTGATAAGGACCAAATTCATGTCTTGAAAACATATCGTAGAACTGTATTAAACTTGAAATATTACATAATTTAAAACAACGATGATAAATAGAGTAAACAAATTATGAATGTAATTTTTCATTTGGCTTTACCTTTAGAATTTTTTCTTTCTCTGGGATAGTATAGTTCCATTACAACTACACTATCTTACAATTTTTTCTATCTGTTACTGCAATTCTTATATAGCTGTCAGTTGATGAAGCTTGCATACTGACACTTTTAAAATAGGTTTAAAACAAATGTTATTTTATGACACTTTTACAGATTGATTGTGCTTTCAAAAAACTATCATTTAAAAACATATTTTAGAATAAAAAGGTAGATTTAGATGTCTTAACTATGTTAGCAATATGGAAATTACATTTTGTAATTTATTAATATGTGTTTTAAAATATCTTGCGTAGATTTTGTAAACTACAAATAGAGGATAGAAGTTTCAAGGGGGGAGGTGAATTACAAATTTTACATAATAAAAGATTATAGGATTTAAATTATTGCATAATTCTTTTTGTTTCTTATGATTGGAGTTTAATATGGATAACTGTTCTAATGGAATTTAACATTTTAATCAAAAATATTCATTTATATATTGGTTGTTTCTTGCCTGTATGGAGGATTGTTACGAAATTTTTATTTGCTAAATCGAAATCAGTTATGACTGCATTATAGAGAAAAAAAAATGTGGAACGCTTCACGATTTTGCGTGTCATCCTTGCGCAGGGGCCATGCTAATCTTCTCTTCTTATTGCTTATTGCTTCTTCTTATTGGCAATATGTTCAGCGCTACAATCATCCTGTCAATATGTTTCTAAATTAAAAATTAACGTCCTCGCATAAGTAATACAATACAAAATTATTAATCAATAAGAGTGTGCCTGCGGATATATTAACGATTAAGTTAAATTTCGAGATTTAAAAAAAAATTTGTTTGAGCGGAGAGCAGTTAATATATAAATAATCTTTAAGAATCCTTTTTTTTTTTTTTTTTTATAAATGCTTATTTTGTTGTTATCGCTGTTGAACGCAAGAAATTGTTTAATGGGACGGAATATAAATTATCAGCATTTTGCTTGAAATTTCATGAATTCTTAGAATTATATATATATATTTTAAAAAATTATGTTTTTACAAATATTAAAATTATATATCTGTATAAGTATCAAATTTTGAAAATTACACTTGAAATGCAATTCTGAAAAATTTCTTGGGAAATAGAAAATGATTTCTTTTATATTTAAATGCCATAATAAAACTAAAAAGTTATTCATTATTGTTACTCTTTTATAGGTGAATTTCTGTAATGAAGAAAAATGTTTCAATGTACACAATTAATAAACAGAAATGAGTAATTAGATGGTAGCCATTATATCATAAACGCTGAATCAGAATTTCCAGCAACAGGATCAAATATGTAATTTTGCAAATCAATTTTCAATGAATGAATCATAAATCAATGAATCAGAAAATACGTACGAAACGTTTAATGCTAACTGAGTGATTTCTGTTCTTCAAAATTGGGAACCACTCAGATCGAGTTTCGTCCATCTCCAAGCCACAATAGCTTAACAGTGCGATCATCAATGGCCGCGGACACCGTATAGGTACCCAAATCGACCAAATTCACGCTCAGGAAGAAACCCCAGATCACATCATCGTGGTCATTGAGCCGAAATATTTGTGAATGCAGTGTACCGATTTTATTTTATATAATTCTAGATATTTTTTGTAGTGGTAGGTTGATTCGAAGTAATAAAAATGTTCACGGTATTTTAATTTCTCTCCCTATTATTGAATTATGAACTACAGAGAAATTTTACCGCAGAGTGGAGTGTAAACAAAGCTATAAATTTTATTAAATCATTATAGAATTTTACTTCCAACGAGAAACATTCTGCCTGTAAGGGGAAGAAAAACTTGTAGGCCCTATGCATATATTTCCAGTTTCATTCTGCTTTATAGGATGAGTATGCGTAATTCAATATTGTTGTACGTAAGATTTTGTTTCATTTATATTATTGTTTGATAAATTCGCCTCAAGTGTAATAAACCAACAATGTTAATCGGAAGGTATTTTCTCCACCAGATGGCGCTACGCATTAGCCACGGGTTCAACTTAACCATTACTTCGTGCAAAACTATTTCAATAGAATAATTTAAAATAGTAAACTTATCAAAGTTCTTCTTTCTGTTACATTCTTTTTCAAAATGCACAGTTGATTTAATGGCCTGAGATTCGAAATTTGCATAGATTAAAATATTTTGTATTCACAGAACACTTAAACGATAGATTATTAAAAAATGAAAATTACTTAAACGAATTGATTATTTTTTTCATCAACCACAAACAGTTGTCTTTAAGAGCACTGAAATAAAAATAATAAATGTTATTTTTGTGGGTGTCAATTAAGTAACAATCGTAAGTATCTAGGTCAACTATCGTCAGCTTTCAATTCAATAAAAAATTTGTGTTAGTTTCCTTTTTTCTAATGTTGCGGTTTATATTTAATGAATTTATTACTGTTTCTTTTTATTCCAAAGCAGACGTAGCTTGTAGAATCAACTAGAGATACGAAAAAAACAAAAAGAAAAGCACTTATCGAATATCTGAATTACCAGTATTTTTTTAATTTCAAGAATTTTTCATATATATACAAAGCGTCAACGACTTTAGTTCGTACTCGCGGAAACGCTAAGTGCCATCGGGCGTCCTTGCATAATTTGCAACTGTCCTAGACTTTCGTCATCATTTCTAGCAGCAATTACTCTACTTTGTAGTATACTTCACTTTTTTAATAAATTTTTACCTTTGTATTTATTTGTATATATTTTGTATATAGTTTTTTTTTCTATTTACTCTTTAGTTACTGTGATACTTTGTAGCTATTTTTAAATTCTTTTAATTCTTTTTTGTAACCTTTTATTCTTTTTATAAATGTATCTATTTTTATCTTTAAATTGGGCAGATCCTTGATCACTTATTCTTTATTCCTTGTATTATGTTATGTATATTTTTTCCAATGAACTTTAATGTCGCAACTCTGGAGTCAAAGGTCGTCAACAGACCAAGGCACTCCGTCAACCCGAAAGATGATGATGAGTTCGTACTCGCTTCGGCAGTACATATACTAAAATTGGAACGATTAAGAAATTTCATTTTGTGCTAATTTTCTATCTAAATTAAGATGTGGAGGTATTGTGGCTCTTAAAGCCACTTAGGAACTCCGTAATCGGCACGTCCGT
>BPLQ01014677.1:0-75998 GCA_021605075.1 Caerostris darwini
CAATGATCGGAATGAATTTAAGAAAAGTATAGTGGTTATAAACGTACTCCAAGTGTTTCAAATAAGGAAATGTGCTATTTGCATGATCTGTAATAGCCTTGAAACTACATTTAAAGTAGCAAAAACAGTTGAGTGGGGGGTCAAGGAAAAAACAATGCCCATACCTGATCGATATATCGTTCCAGAGGTGAAAAGAGAGCGATACCAATCATCATACAACATTTTTAGTAACTGCGCGTGGCTTACCAGTGATTACACGTTTTCACTGGTCAGATATCTTTATAATGTTGGCCTAATCATTGCTCTCCTGAACAGTGCATCACATTGAAGGCTTTTAATTGATGGCATCCTTTTTAAAATGCTATAAGGAAAAATGAAGGTCAATTATCTTGAGGACTTTTTTTCTAGAGAGATATGAGGAGTAGAGACTGGATTGTTCTCCCGAAATTTTTGACAGAGTCTTTTACTGAAGATTACAATTGTCAACAAATGATTTTACCCATCGTACGCTTGCTCTAGGCTTCCATTGAGCAAAAATTCATTTTTATGGACAATAACATTCGAACACAGAGTATTCGAACTGTTGCTGCTACTTATAAAAAGGTAAGATATCTAGAACGAATTGGAAAACTTGCTCCCCTATTTTTATATAGATTATGTGTGTGTTGCTTTGAAGAGTTGATTTGCAGAACGATTAAATATGTCGGAGAACATCTGACAACAGAAGCACATGCTCAAAGGAAAATGACTCTTACTTCAACACACGCTTACAACTTCATTCTTACTTCAACAAATGACACACAAGCAGCCATTGCCATTAGGGCAGCAGCCATTGTCATGTTCCTTACTAATAGACATATATTGTTTCCTCTCTTTAGGGAAAACAAACATTTGCACCAACGCTACTCTTTAAATACTTAATTTTGTTAAATTTCGTACTGTATGAGTTCTGCTCATTATTTTGCTAGTAAGTTTTTTTTGTTATCCTTTAAGTACATAATTTTCTTACTTAGTTCTAAATTTCATGCAAATCAGGTGATTTCCTACGGTATTAAGGGAGGGGGACCAGTCTATGCACAATTCTCTTACACGTGTATATGGTGCCAATTACAAAGTGCCACATATTACCAAAGCAATAAACAAACATTTATGTAAAAAAGTCTCTAACGCATTTCTCTATATAAACTATTTTTGTAATATAGTGAATAATGTAAATGTATTTCGATATATTGACGAATTTATAATATATATATATATATATATATATATATATATATATATATATATATATATATATATATTATATGCCCAAGAGACGTTTATTTATTTATTTTCTTATTTAAGGCACCAATGAAAAATTGCTCGAAAATAGGCAGATATTTCACAAATTTTCAATATTTCCTAGTGGGATATGATTTACTTCCTTCGAGTAACTCCATGCAGCTGTGCCAGTTTGGATAAATGATTTAAATTCGTTCTTACTACTTTACCGATATTTTTTACTGATTATCGTTTTTCACAGTCACGGTTTACTTCCAACATATGTTAATCTATACACTTATTGCAGCATGATATATAATTTCTCATTTCCTTTACTTTTAAGAAATGTTAGTGCATTTGTTTGGTTAAATATTGTAAATTAGACATATATTTTATCTAGCCAAGACAATATTTATTTGTTGTAGCTTAATAATTACCAGAAATCCCAGTAATATTAAAAAAAAACTTTAAGAGAAAAGAAAGCATATTGAGAAGACATGCTTATTTCAAAATATAGCATTTAGCAAATATATCATTAATTATGAGCATAATCTAATAATATAATCAATTGGTTTAAAATAAACATTTGAAATGAAATGCAATAAGAAAAATACATAATCAATCAGCAGATAAGACAATCAAAAAAGTCATTATTCACTTAAAAACACTTATGCCATCACAGTAATGTATTTGCTCTACGACATGCATTTTATACTATTTTTTAATGATATGTGAACTAATATGATGCTCTATTAATTACTCAATTTAAGCGATAAGGCTCAATGTTATAAATTTAAACAATATATAAGAAAAAAGCACCACTATTGGTACCATATATGTATAGCCTTTTATCAAGTCCCATGTAATCATCAATTATCTGTAAGAGAATTTGAAATCATGGGTCAAGATTTACTGGACATGTTCATGAAATTCCCCTACCTCGAAGTTCAGCTAGTTTAAGATTGATTTTCGCATTTTGCTACAGACTTAATGTTTGATAGCAAACCAAATATACAAATTAAGAAAGTATTGAAGTCATTGTGCCCAAGTTCATAGCTATAAGGATGATTATTCAAACATAATAATATTGTATCGTTTGTACCATTGCCATATGTTTCATACGTCCGCATAATACTAATTTTAAGTTATAGGAAGGGTTTAATATATCTCTTATAATATTGAATAAACTTTCCATTTAAATAATATTTTATTTTGTTTACTCAAACCTTTCTTCTGAAATTCTTTTCTTCTGTGTAAAAAAGTCTTATTGTGAATATTATTAAGTGAACATTAACGCTTTCCAGATTTCTATTAAAAATATTTTCAATAAAAATTACTATTTCTTCTATTCTGGCTTATGGGCGATTTTGTTATTAAATCCGCTCTATTAGCTTCATTATATATCAATTTTCTCTAGTCAAAGTGTATTTTACATTTATTTAGATGAAAATATATTCAAAATCTTTTAAGCAAAGTTTTAGTTAATAACTTTAACTATTTTAATAATCCTAAATTATCTTAAAAGAAAGAACCATATCAATAAATACAATGAAAATGTTACTTTAAATTTCAATAGAATAATTTACTAGTCGCAATTATTTAAATATCAAAATATAAATTCTTGTGAGTAAAACAAAATAAATTATTATTTGATTATTACGACCTTCATATTACAGAGGAATTCAATGTATTTTATTATTACCAATTTCCTTGAAATTTGAATAAAAAATAGAAATGATCGCTTTAATAAATTTACATCAATTTAAAAAAATCATTGAAAACAAAGGTAGCAATATTTTAGTATCATTTATGTAGTAGATACGTAGTGCTACTAACTGTGCATAGTCTTACAAGATTTAGCAATTCATCTCTTCCCAGAGGAAAAACAAACAATTATGAAGTAAAATAAAATAAATTTTAATAAAATGCATAATTTAATATTGTATTCTAAAATTTATTTTTCAATAATACGTGATGTTTTACTATCATAAAGAATAAATAACGCTTTTTTTTTTAAAAAAAAAAAGGTTTTTTTTGTCATATAAAGTAGAGGCAATTATATATTTTTTTAATGAATTGAAATAAAATTATTCTTAATTAAATAATTTTTTAATTAAAATTTAATTAAATATTTTTTTGTTAAAATCTTTTGCAGAATTTTAATTTTTAGAATAGTTAGTTAATTAAAGTAAATAAAAATTAATTTCTAATTAATAATCTTAGTGCTACCTTGACATAATTTTAAATACACAACACATTTTGATGAAATATTTTCAATTTGAATTAATTTCTAGAATACTTTAGTTGGTTATTTGATTACTTTGATAACAACGTATGATTTAAGAATTTGAATTAAAATTTTAATGACAAGATTGCTTTCAAATTTTTGTCTATCACATTTATCATTTGTTATAATTGCTATATCTTTTAATATAACTTATTCAAACACAATTTTTTCTGAAAACTAGGAAATATCTAATATATATATTAAAGTGGCAGTATACTTGACATTAATATAGTCTAATTATGTTACATATTAAACACATGTTTCGTTGTAGAAAACTCTATATCTAAAATATTTAAAAAATAAAAAATCAATTCAATAGAAAAATACCATTTTGATTTATTCATTTTACATAACAGAGATTTACTGAAATTTTGAAATTGATTTGTACATTTTATCTTTTACCACTTAGATTTATTTAACCTGACATGGCTAAAATCAAATTTGTATTATGAGTTATCATCTGTGTAATGCCATACAAAAAATCTGTGATATGTAAGCTTTTAACCCAAACTTATCCTACTGAATTTTTTTAAAATACATTGAAAAGGTGCTTGACAAAGGACATTCCAATATGAAAATTTAACAGATATATAAAAAGATTTTAAAAATAAATCGCTATATCTCAGTAAATTAAAAAAAGGAACTTAAAAATAACAGTAATTTTTTAGAGGTTTTATAAATTTGAAATCCACCATTGATTATTTTACAAAATTCAATGATTGAAAAATAAAATTCCAAAAATAAAACATTAACCTTACAAAATACATAAGAAAAACGCCCCTTTTAGTAATTCCTTCAATTGAAAACATTCTGACTAAAACTTTATATACATTTCTCAAAACCAAGCGGGATAAGTAACAACAACAACATATTTAGATTCTACATACATTACAAACATAAATTGGAACATATATATTTATAATATACATAGTTATTAAAAATAAAATGTTATTTATATAAACACCAAAAACATAATTTAATCCATATAAATTTATACAAATAAAAATATAATTAAATACAAATCTCAAATAATCAAATTTCTGATGTATGTTTCCTTTTGTGTACCTACAGAGAATTCTATTAATAACAATCAACAAGCGAATACAAGATTAATCGTTTTGACAAATGTATTAAGATTCAGTATTCGTGTTTACCTTTAATTTAATTCCCGAGACTACTTCATACATTTGAATTAAGGTAAAGAATACTAAATCATTGCTGTACAAAACGCGAAAACGAAAATCATTACAATGTTTGTGTAATCAGAAACATGAAAGGAAACTTAATGCGGCTTAATATTCCAATGGTCCCCCGTTTTCTTTTATCTAATTACCATGGTCGTTTGATCACCAACTTTAGAAAGATCTCTCTCTGAGCCTGAAATATGCGTCTTGATTAATTGCAGTCCATCAACGAAATTACATATAACGTTTCTCTCTTACCTGTAGTATGTTGCACTGGGTGGTGGTCCGAGTAGTCACAGCACGTATGCACACTCTCCTTACCACAAATGAGTAGGAGGTGTTAAGTGACAAAACTCACGTAAGCAGATGAGTTTTCACGTATGTTTCCATGAGGCAGGCACGTTTTTCTTGTGATTTGTTTTGAGAAATTCAGTAGGGAAAGTTTCAGTTGGGCCGCTTATATGTTATTTAGATTTAACGTGCAATGAATTAGTAAAAAGGTGCTTTTTTATTTTATGCATTTGGTGGGGGTGTTGTTTTATTTCCGGAGCAGATTTTTCACTTTTGGAATTTGTAATGCAGTCTGAATTATATAAACTGCACATCAAGATTTCTGTCAACTTAATATGTCTATTAAATTTTTTTCTCCAAGTAAGAAAAAAATATTGGTTTTTATATTCGAATTAAAACATGGCACAATTACTAAAGATATAATTATGGACGTAGCGTTTACTTTTTTTGGCATTAGCCATTTCATTACGTTTTTTATTAAAGTGTAAAGAATCAATAATTATCTTTTAAAGAACGTAATTATATCAAAAAATAAAGTAAATTAATTTAATGGATGACAGTAAATGAATAATTTTTAAATGTGCATTAACTGAATATTTATTTTTTAGTGTTTGATTGCTTGCATAAAAAATCATTTCTAATTTGCTGAAAATAGATCAAAATTTAAATATTCATCTTGTTCAATGTTATTTTGATTTGCATCATTTTCTGAGGTAACTATATGAAGTTAATATCTATGTAATAAGCGCCCTCGATAAAGTTATATAAAAAGCTCCTTTCATTATACAAATAATCTTTTTCCAATATATAGCGTTTTCAATAAATATAAACAATTATTTTTATGTATTTATGTTTCTTCAGTCATATGTGCAGATTTATTTATGTTTCTTACAGAACTAACAATGTATAACAATTTGGTGTCATATTATGGCTGATAAAATATTGCCCATGCTTAAAGTTACTAAGATATATTATATCTTACATCATATATCAAATAATGTAATCAACATCATTATTATCTTATATGATTGTAAAATACTACAAAAGAAATAACTGAAATATTAGATAATATAATTTTCTAATGAAATATTGATGTTTAATATAAAATTAATTTTACACATTTTGTAAATATAAATGAACATAATTATATAGAAAGAATTTTCTTTTTCAAATGTTTATTTTAAGTATAAATTATTCAAAGATATAATATATTTTAAGCATAAATTATTATTATTATTTTATATTTTATATCGTAATTATATTATAATATCGAGTTTTGTTCCATTCATAAACTTTAATTTTTTTAATTTAAATATATTCTAAAAGAAAGCTTTAGATTTTATTTCATCAGAAGGAAACTGTGAAATTTTAATTATAAGCCATTGCATTACGCTTTTTATTAAATAATGAAGAAACCATAGTCAGACTAGGAAACCCTATAAAACGTTCTAATAAAATTAAATTTTTTTCTTATAACTAATTTTTAACTCTAATATATTAAACAGGTCCATTTGTATAATTTATTAGAAAAAATTACTAATTATTATTTACCGTCCTTTGCTGAAAAATTAGAGCTTATTTTAATTTCAATAAAAATTGTTTTCAAAGATGAGTGATGTAATACTCATACATTCTAAGCAATATTACTAAATTTTCCAGTAAAATATAATGACATTAATTTTTTACTCTTAATTCTAAACTGAAATTTTTTAAATGTAATCAGTTTGCCAGTCATTATTTTCGTCAATAATTTGACAGAAATCTATCTTAATCTATAAAATTTGTTAACTACTTTTTTACATGTTTTTACACGGATTTTATAAACATTTGAGAACTTCCACTGAATTCAAAAAGTTCATAACAATAATTTAAATTACTAGTTTTAAACAGGCTAGTATTTCATTGAAATTGGATTCATTGCTTGTGAATTAATGAATGAAGTTCATTTCTGCTTTATCAGATAGCATAAATACTGAAGACGTCTATTCTAGAAGATGATTAAACATTTCCGAAATAATTATAACATTGTCAAAATGCATGTAAGATTAATTTTCGAGTATTCTGCTTTGGATAAAGTACTTTGCTCATTAATTTCTGTAAAGGTAAGAGAACATTTAATGTCAAAGGCAGTTCCACGAAATCTCGAATTAAATCATGAAACCTATTGGGTATCTAAAGATATTTCGGGGGATATTCAAAGAGATGCTTTGAAGATCCCTTAAAAAATCATATATTTCTATTTAAGACTTACAAAACAATAAAATATAAAACATAGAAAGTTATTTATTGAAAAAAATATTTCCAAAATATTTCTTTAAGTATGTCGTGCAACTATTTTTAATAAAAAACAAACACATAACATACTTTTAATACAAACAGCGTTGACATTTAGTAACAAAAAACTGATACAAAATTAACATGGAATTTTATATGTAAGTATTTTCGTTAGAATATTAAATTCGATAGTTATTTTCTGTGAAAATAATTAATTCTGTGAAATTAATCACTTCTTATTATAGAAATCTATTTATAGGAAAAAAAATATTTCCAAAATAATTCTTTGAATCGTGTTACTATGTTTAATACGAAAAGAGAAAACTTTTAATATAACGTTAACATTTACTAACAAATTATACTAGAAAATTATTATAGAAATATATTTATAGAAAAAAAAATATTTCCAAAATAATTCTTTGAATCGTGTTACAATGTTTAATAAGAAAATAGAAAACTTTTAAAACAACGTTAACATTTACTAACAAATTATGCTAGAAAATTAAAAGGAAAGTTGCTGTCTAAGTATTTTTGCTGGAATATTAAATTTAATAACTATTTTCTGTGAAAATAATTATCAACGTAATAACTTCTTATTATTTTAATACACGAAAATAAGCACTCGACGCAATAAGGTAGAAGGCACTAAGGGATAAGGCATATATTTAAATTCTATGGCTTTAAGTATAATTTTTTTCTATTTTAAATTTGACATTATTTATGATTTTCTCTTTTAGGAATTTCAGTTTGTATTAGTATTGCAGAATTCTTTCACTTTATAAAAATATCTTTAGAGCTTAGGAAATAATGGATGTAAACAACAAGTCGAATAATAATATATTATTTTTGGTAATTATTTGTTAAATAAATGGTACAATAAATGCATTTTTTTCATTTTCTGACTTCAAACACAATTGAAATCATTTTCCTAAAAATATTTTAGAGATTATTTTTTCCATTAAGTTAAAATTATATCAATAAATTAGAATAATAAATTTCCTGTTATTCCTTTTTTTTATCATTTAATTTACTTCAAAATATTTTGTTTTAAGAGGATTTTAAATTTATTTATTTTTTGGTTACAATGTCGATTATTTCCTTCGTTTACATGATATTGAAAGGAAAGCAATTCGTTTACCTTTTCTTTATTACGTGGTGCAGTTCAATTTTCATAAATGGACATTATATATTTATCTTTATGGTTTATTCACAATAAATAAAAGCAACTCCTTATTATTGATTTATGTGTACTTTAATTTAATACATTATCGTATAGGTATCAAATTTCAAGTATCGAATGATTTAAAAATAAATATTTACTTATTTCCTTTTATTGTCTGCTTATAGCAAGTATACTTTATATTAAAAAAAAACAGACAAAAAACTAATACTGATCAATAATTGAAAAAAAAAATTATATTTTTAAATTTAAAGTACGAGCGATTTTGCTGATTAATTTTAAGAAATCGTTTTTGAAATGAAATACTTTGAATTCAGATTATAATGAATTCGTGTTTTATGAATTTATTACAAAATCTGAACTTGCTGATATAGCCTATATGTTGATAGAAAATTCTGAATAATAACGTTATTTTTTATTATTTTAATGAATCAGTATGAAATAATTAAAGATACCACACAATAGATATTTCTATTTCGGAAATACATTAAACTTTTTCATTCACTTGGTAAGTAATTTTACTAAAGATAGTTTTAAAGGGTGTCGAATGGTAGATTTTATTTTGTGGAATTAGATAGGCGATGTTAAATATTTGTTTTCTATTCCAGATGGGGGTTCATTTAATATTTATTTAGCTATTGAACAAAGAGAGTCCATCAAAGTATCAGAGAGTACATCACAAGGATTTTAAGATATGAAGCAAATTGAGAATACACCTGGATGTACTATGTGAAGGATATGATCACGTGGCCTTTAAATTCTAACGTACATCTTCTCAGAAAGAATTTGAAAATTGAAAATATTTGCCCCCTCCTTTCCTAATTAAAATTCTACAATAACCAAACAACTCAAACCAAGGAAAGAATTTCTGACCAGCAGGTTTATCTTCCTAATCCACTTAGTAGAAGAAAGAGCTTCGGGTTCAGACTTTTTTCAGATTTCAAACCATGAATTTCTTAATTCTAAAGCCAACTGTATAGGAGCAACTCAGCTCTAGGAACATTTATCTGATGTGGTGTAGTAGTAGTAGTAATCCTGAAGCAGTCACATTATCCACCAGTTTGGTTGGTATTACCGCCATGGCTGAAAGCTGTTGTTATTTTTATATCAAAACTGCTATTTATTGATTATTGATATTATACATATAGTTTTATTTAACGAAGTATAAGTATTCGATTTATTTATCCGTATCTAATGATATTAATTGATCGTTACTTGTAAAAAAAAAGTTAGATGATGGAATCTAAAGGAACTTAAAAAAAATAAACAAACGTTTTCCATCCGTATATAAAACTTGCATATTACTTATTGATGTTAATATAAAACTGCATTTAACTGCTTATTCATCAAATCGGGAAAAAAGTAATATATATAAAACACAAGGCGCAACAATTTAAAAAAAAATAATTAACGTGTAAATAGATATTGTATATAAAAGCATGAATTAAAAAAAAGTTACTTTGAAAAAAATTGGTTAAAGTTATAATGTTCTTTGTAGAAAATAATAAGAGATTAATATTAATATTAAATTAATATATATGTAATAATATATAATTAATATATAATAAATAATATATATATATATATTATATTTGTTATATTTGTTGTTATATCTATTATATTTGTTTATTGTCTATTATATTTGATATTTGTTAATCTAAGGAAATATATATATATATATATATATATATATATATTATTTCCTTAGATTATGTTATTTAATTGTGGATTATATATATATATATGCAAATATAGATATATATATATATATATATACACACATATATAAATGTGAGGTCCCTCAATAAACCCAATATTAATTTTATTATAAATATATATGCCCTTTATTGAGCAAACGGAAGTTAAAATGATTATAAGAAATAAAAATTAATTGATCAAATAGCAATAGTTATTTTTGTATTTAATACTGTAATTCTTAAATGTAATCCCAGAAAACGTATACGTCTGAATACATTATTAATTAAATACTTAAAATTATGCTGTGAACAAAAATTTGTTAGCTTTAATTTTAATAACGATGTTTACTTTCTCTTGAATCTTAGTTATTAAAACAGTCAGTTGCAGTCCAAAAAATTAAATTTTTGTTTGTTATGAGTACTGGTAACTAAAAAGAGCTATTCGTTTGAGAATTTTCATGTTTGAAATATTTAAAGTAACACATAATAATATAAGATATTACAATTAAACGATTACGTTTATTCACATGAATTAATTCAATTTTAAATTGTATAACATATTTTTGGCAACACATATAACCTTCATTTATGAAATTTATTACACACGTGCAAATGCAAATTAATAATTAAAACAAAATAAATAAATAATTAATTAATTAGTGTGCTTTCATAAAATAGTGATATATATATATAGATATATATAGATATTATTTTCTTAGATTATAATGTTGTTATTTAATTGTGGATCTATTTAATTTTGTAATATAAAACTTCCTTTATTTGCATTAGGAGTGGACTTTTTAAAATAATTCCTTTTTTCAAGAAATCTCACTTTTCTTTACATTGTTTTTTTAGTTATTTTCTTCATGTGGAATTTATCAAAACTGACAGAATAAAAGCCTTATATCTAAAAGTGGCAAAAAAATGTTTTACAATATTAGCTAGCCTGATAAAGTAGATTCAAGTAAAATATTGAAATATTTTAATTTTTAAATGTTTAATTTCCATTTTAATAAAACTATTTGTAAAAGAAGTCTTTCTATGTCTTAGTTAATTTATAACAAACATTGTATGATTTTTTTTTTCATTATTTTTCTGAAAGTGTGAAGATTCTAATATAATCATGATCATTTTTAAATATTTAAGCTTCAAATTAATAACAATTTATTATCATCAGACAACTGAAATCCATTTTGAAATGTATTTAATAGAGATAAATATTTAACAAATCAAATGTATAGGTATAGTTAAAAAAAGTATAGTATAAGTAAGAAAAGTCCAACTTCCCAATTAATTTTTTTCATTCTTAAAAGTATTTACAAAATATAATTATGTCACCATAACGGGATAAAACCAGAGCCGATACAAATAAAAATTCAAATTAAGATATAATATATTTCACCTGACAACCATTTTCTCCTTTCTAGGTAGTATTATTTGAAGCATAGCATTATTTTGAAGATAGCAAAAATAATATAAAAACATACTTTGTCTCAATATCGAAACAAAATATGTATAATTAAACATGTATCATTAGCATATATTTTATTCAATATTGTTTTTAATTATTAGATACTTTATCTACAATAGTTCTCCTCTTGAAGAGCAAATATATTAAGGTGTATTTAATGCTTTACCATGGAGCAAGGGTTGTTACACTACTTCACATTGAAACAAGAACTTGAAAGGGCTTAAATTCCCCTCCTTGAACACAATGGAAGGACATTGCAACCTGCATATTAATCTATATCATCCTTAGCTTAGATTTGGAAAATTCGATTTGGCATTGTACGTAAAAATATTGAAACTTATATATTAAAAACATTCTATTTTAAAATGTTTAATTTCAATTTTAATAAAATCATTTAAGTGTAACTTTTGATCTTTTAATTAATTTATAAAAAGGGGACTTATCCATTTATTTTTCATTTCTATGTCTGCAATTTTTGAAAATTTTAATATCAGCATGGCCATTTTTAAACACTCAAGCTTCCAATTAATAACAATTTATTTTCATTAGATAACTTAAACACATTTTGTAATTTATTTAATACAGAATTAAAAAATCAAATTTATATTTATAGATCGTCATAAAAGTAGAACTTCATGATTAATTGTTTAGATACTTAATTGAAAAGTATTTACAAAGTATAATTATGTTAAAATAAAAGGATAACCCAGACCCGATATAAATAAGAAATCAAATTACGTGGCAATATATTTCACATGATGACCATTTTCTCTCTTCTACATAGCATTATTTTATTGATATAAGAAATATTGTGAAATGCAAACTTGGTCTCAAAATCCAATATATATAAGTGTATCCTACTATATATCTAATTCAATATTTTTTTTTAAATAGTAGATACTTTATCTACAGTAATTCTCTCTAGAATGGCAAATATGTTAGTGGTTTATTGTACTTTATATGGAACAATGGTTGCTACACTACTTCACATTGTAACAAGAATCCTATAGATGAAACCTGAAAGGGTTCAATTTCCCCTTCTTGAGCACAATGGAAGGACATTGCGACCTGTATATTAATCTTTATCCTCTCTAGCATAGACTGGGAAAAATCGATTTAAATTGTACGTCCTATTTGGAATTCAGCTATCTCTGTTTGGAAAATTCAGAACGTAATCCTCTAAATATTGTCAAATATATATATAACTTTAACATTTCTCATATATGAGTGAACAAATACTTTTGTAGCAAACCTTTTAAAATAAAAACCAAAAAAATTAAAATAAATAAATAAATACATATATGAAAAAAAAATTAGAAAAAAAAAGAACATCACATTCATCACGGATAAAAAGTTACATGTTTAACTATTATACAAATAGTTAAAAACATAGCGTCTTTGACAGCACCATCATTTTCTGCATTCTGAATAAAAATGTATCTTTTTGAAAAAAGAACATCACATTCATCCAGGAAAAAAAATAGCATATTTCAGAGCAGACAGTTAAATTTTTAAGACAAACGTAACGGGAGAAAAGATTTAACCAAGCGAATGTCAACTAAAGAAATTATCTTCCCGTATCCCGAAAATCCCTGCCGAACCTGTCCAGAAAAACATCTGTGCGTCCTGGGACAACACTATTGGTTCCATTATTGCTGTTTCAGCGCTGATAGCAATGTTTTCCGTGCTTTCTTCGTTTGGCAAAGCCAGGAACCACGATCCGACGAACATTAAAGGGGAAACCCGACTTACGTGGTTTGCAAGCAAATATGCCGGCTGCCTGCTGTGTTTACGGAGAGGGTTATGCATATAGTGGAATAATCTTTTCTGGATTCTTTCTCTACCTCATCATTGCTTACGTAAGCTATTTACGTGGACTTATTTTGTAAGTTGTAGGGCTCTGTAGTGGTGGACTATTTCTTTTGTAATGCCTCTGCAGAAGTATCGGTGTCTGTAGGAAGACCATCCCGTGGCTATTTATGCTGCGGTTTTGTCCATTGAATTGTTGCTGAGATGGGATAATTTGGAGCGTCCAATATTTAGTTAATAGTAAACAGTATTATTTAGATATTCCTTTGTTTGAAGAAATAAAACATTTTAGAGATTTTAGTAATTATGATCGAAGCAGTTATAAAGAAACATTTAAAACTGAATTTTCAGATTAGTTTATATATGATTCATGACAAAAATAATATAAGTAAACGACAAAAAAAAATGCAAAAATAAGCAGTAAAAATTTATCTTTCTACACATAAACTAGAAAAAAAAGAGTTATGTTTTAGTTTACAATTTGCATTTCACAGAGGAGCGGAGCTGAAATTTGCTATAATATTAACAAATTCGTTTGTAAAAAGAAAAAATTCAAAATCCTCCTATAGTATATTATTGATTTGTATTTATTTAAAACGAGAATTAAATACTAACATATAATCTTTAAAAGTGAGCACGTTCGTACTCTAACCATTTAAATAGTTATATGAAATATCAAATGATGTTTATCAAAGTCCGACTATTTTTTTTTTGTTTATTTAGTTAATCTTCTACTGTATAAGACAATACAATTACTTAAATGTTAAGTTTTAACAGTATCCATAAAATATTATATACAGAAGAATAAATTCTAAAAAAAGAAATGCTAAATTTTCAACCATATTTTTATGCAAACATGAGATCAGATTTTGTACACCGCTCGGATTAGATCATATCAGATTTTGCACACGTACATCAGATCAGATTTCGCATTTTTTACATATACTGCAAATGACCCACACAAAACTTTTCTGCTAGTATAATGGCTATTTTTGTTATTTTATTATGTAATAACCAGCCACAAATATTGAAATATACTGAATGAAAGTATTAATACTAACGTCCTTTTGGCATATCATTTATATGAAATATGACATGGGGTTTTAGCAAAGATCTGCTATTTATTAATTTTTTTAATTTTTAGCCAATATTTTAATAATATAAAACAATAATACAAATTTTCAATGTTAAAATGAAACACATTCATCAAATCCATTGTTAATTACAACAGAATAACTTCGGGGGAAAAAAAGGCAAAGTTGAACTGCCCACATTTTGCAAACGTTTATCAGATAGATTTCCTTCAATTGTGTCTGTAAATTGGTTTTGAAATGTTTATTTTAAATCTTACGGAATTAGATTTGAAGATAATTAAATTATTTTTAATATATTTAATAATCACGATTTCTTATTGTTATTGTAGTTTTCAGTTTGCAATTCATTAAAATATACGTTACATTACTGCATGCATATGTTTTACATAAAAATTGTAACTTCGATTTAAAAAAAAAAAAAAAATTTACAGATTTTTCACAGAAGCAAAAAAATGCAAACAATTTTAATAAAAGTAATATCTAATATTTTAATAAAAATAATATCTAAAATTTTAATAAACCTAAATTTACTTAATAGTGAAGATCTTTCTTTAATACTAATCATCTTTATGATGTTTTATGATATTAATATTTGCTAATCTTCATTTATTCGATTTTATTCTATGTACTACGAAAGACAAAATATACTTCAGCAACATTTCATCGTGCTCTAACAACATTACATAACAAAACAAATACTTTATTTTTTTTATTATATAAAAAGTATTATGTGTGTTATAAAATAATTTTCATTATTAAATAAGATACATAAATTTAATATTCAGCTGAAATTTATACAGTTAAGTACATAATTAAATGAAAAATTTAATAGCCCTACAGTTGCGCTTTTAATTCAAAACAGTCTGTATAATTAGTTAAAACTATTATTTTGTTACGTATAACATGTTGAGAAGTTATCAAAACACATCCCCATAAACAGGATGTATTAAGTTCAGATCCTCATCTATTGTTTACTTTTCCCTACCATCTGGTTAATGTTATTCAATCTGTTTCCAAACTTTTGCTTCATAATTTATGCAGGTTTATACGAAAGCGAGACAATTAAATATAAATATTTACGTCAGAATTTAATCCCGGAATTTAATCTCCGTTCCAGATGTGATTAAAAGTGAACTCTATGCATCCATAAATTTAAAACTACCAAGTGAGGATTTTCTGTTCGTGGAATTTAATTATTTTAAAGAATATTTGCCATTAGAGATTGGAGATTGAAATTTGTTAACATATGAATTGTGTATTTTAAATAAAATAATTCTACATGACCCAAAAGACGTTAGTATCAAGTTATTAATTATAATTAGTAGTGAATGTTTCATACATGCACATTCAAAAAGGCCATTTTTTTATTTTTTAGAAATAAAATTAAATTTATAATTTAATAATTTTATACTTGGCATTAACGATGTTTAAATTCTGTCATACATACAATACGAGGGGCTTATTTTTTTGTTGAATAAAAAATGTAATAATTAAGATGGAATTTTACTCATTAATATCTAGGAATTCATAATTATCTTGGAATTTCACATTGTATGAATTATATGAACTGAAAAAAAATATTAAAAAATCCTATTTTTAACTGAAAGAAAAGGTAAAACAACAATTTTATTTTTTATTATAAAAATTTGCCTTTTTTGTTAATTTCATTTTTATTTAAATAAATTTCAATTGTATGTAATATTAATATATAACAATAGAAATTGAAAATAAAAAAAAAATTAATAATTAAAAAATATTTGAGTAATAAAGAGAAAAATGATATAAAATTGATTTTTTTTTTTTAAAATTTATTCATCCATTTATTTTTAAAGCGAATTTGTTTTCTTATTCTGAGAAAACCGAAATTTTTCCAAAAAAAATGTAACAATGTTCTTTTAATGAGTTCACGATTGAATAAAATCTTTAAAAACATATATATTTAGCTGTCGTGTTTTAAGAATGGAATTCTGCAAAAAGCCTTGGGAAACCATGAAAAAAAATTTTTTTTAATTTTTTCAAATAAAAATGACTTGAATGTTAAAATTACTTTTTAAATCTATTACTAGTTAATGTTAGTAGTTTTTTTGTCGAAAACATTTTCGAAAAACTTCCCAGAAATGTTATTGTCGACATTTACGAATTTCTTTGTTACAGTTCTCTCAAGCATGATATTAATTTCTAAAGATAAATGTAACACAAAAACGATATAAAATGTACAATGAAAATGAAAATGAAAATTAATTTTTTGCTTTTACTGCTTATTCCATTATATGAAAAAGATCCATTGCATAAAAAATTTATGTCAAATGCTTGAATATGTTAGAAAAAGATTCAAGTCATCTTTTTAATCAAAATATAACTGTAACTTTAACGAATATGCCGTATTTGTTACCTACATGTAAGTCCCCAAAAATTATTTTGTAAATAAAAGCCACTATTTTAAAGTGAATTGTATAGAAGTTAGCATTTCTATTAATAGTTTTAGATATAACTTGAAATAATTTTCATCATTTATTGACCATTAGATTAATAAAGATAGTAAAGAAAAATTATTATTATTAATGAATCTGAAATTCTCAAATTTCTGTTAATTCGACATTTCTATTGATAAAACAGTTATATCTTAGCAGAAGAACAGAAAATGTTTGTAGTATGTATGAACTTAAAATTTTGAAGAGTGTTTGATTGAAAATTTGAAAACGAAGGTATCCATTGAAAGTATTTACTTTAAAGTTTGGACATTAGGAAAAAAAAATATATACTTGTAAGCTAAATAGAAAATAATAATAAACAAAAAATTTCAAAACCATTTTCTTTTTTTGAGTAAAGGTTTTCCTTAAGCGTACGTTTCTTTGTATTCAGAACGATTGAATTCTGAAATCTTTAATTATTCATAAAAATTAAATTCATTTCATAAATCATGTATAATCTTTAGTATTTGTAACATTTTCAAATATAATTTTAGTGTACCATTTCATAAAAAAAAAATTAAAATATAACAGATTTTTTTTTAAATATAACCAATTGCGGGAAATTTGAACATAAAGCAAGTAAATACCAAAAGAAATAGCAAATAATATAATAATATGCATCTATAATATGCATATATTAATAATAATATGCATCACCAAGTTATAATTCTTCAAAAAACAATTCTGCAGTTTTAGCAAAAATTTATGAAACCAACAAGCGAAAAACAATTTTTAACGTTTGGATAACATGTATTAAATTGCAAAGAAATTATTTCTGTCTTGTTAGTAGTTTAACAAGCCATGTGGGCTTTGAAGAAATAGCAAAAGCACTAAACTGCACTACGTCGATGACACATATATGAAAAATTAGTTATTGTTTTAGAACTGTTAAAGTGCAAGTTCCTGTTCGTGGTGAAAAAGGAAAATGCCTTGAAAATTTTTATATGTTGCTCATTTAAAAAAGAACGATCGAATTATTTCAAACTTTCTTCAAATAATTTTAAAGTTACATTTCAGAAGGACAGTGTGAGCATAAATAATTTGTACTGTGAAATTGTACTTATTGCAAAACGTGAAAAAGGAATATATCACATTTTTCCAAATTTCTAATATGCTTCAACAGTTATAGAAATTGAGTAATGGAAGTTAATATTCGGTTAAATAAATGAAAATAATCTTAGCTAAGTGCAAACACGCGATGTGGTTTGTGAAATAAATTTTAAACCAAATGATTAATTGTTGTATTGTAAATTGTTGACGGATTTTTGTTTGCATCTAATGGATAAGCAAACCGCAATTCAGGTCCTTAAAGACCAAAAAGAAAAACAAAAAAGGCACGGATTTTTAAAGTAAATTGAATATGATTTATGTTGTCCAATATGTGTTGAATCCTTAGGTCGCTTTTATTGATGAACATTCAAGATTTTGCACTTTTATTTCTTAAGATCAGACAATTTTGTAAAATTTTGCATTTCTTAACCGTAAAGCTTACATTGAAAATAAGCCGAAGTACAAAATAAAAATATTGATAATGTAGTACGTAGATCAGAAAATTGGCAAATTCTTGGAAAATAACAGAATCAAGGGTAAACAGATTTGTGGTTATTCCGATCAAAATGAATACAGTTGCAGAACTACGAAAATCTGGGTTGAAGCTGTAAAACATGTAAATCGCTGTGTCAAAATGGATGTCAAACCCTAAATCTAAATAAAACAAAAACTTGTTTTGAAATTCTTTTTTTTTCCTAGAAAACAGCTGTGACACATTTCCAAACATTTGTACAAAACGTCTTCATCCTTAACAAAAATCATCAGAAAAAGTTTGAGGCAAAATTAAACAAATGCATATTCATCAGATATTCGGTTGAGCACAAT
Source organism: Caerostris darwini (assembly GCA_021605075.1). NCBI lineage: Eukaryota > Metazoa > Arthropoda > Arachnida > Araneae > Araneidae > Caerostris > Caerostris darwini. Next base: position 18,894 of record BPLQ01014677.1, read on the forward strand.
GTCTACAACCTATGGGGTCCGAGAACGAAATATTTCAACAAGCGAAGATGTAAAGTTCGAAAATGAATTTGAAATCTCCAGTAACTATGAAGTAGAATTTTTCTGTCTCTGAATTTCAAGGTGCATCTTATAGAGAATCGAGGACAATGACGTCACACAGCAGTATAACGAAAAGAAGGTCTGTAATACCATCAATGATCATCCAAAACGAATACAATTTTGCTTTAATCCGGAATGTCTTACAGTGTCGAAGGAGAGTCTTTCAAAGAAGTTGAAAAACCTTAATTGTTAAAGCATCCCTACTATTCTTCATTTGGATCACTTATGTATATACACAGCTATACTAGGACCAATATTTGTCATTCTGTTAGTTGTGTAAGTAGTTTAATGAAAATCCAGGTAATGACTATTGGTTGACCACCAAAAAAAGTACTAAGAGTTCTAAATCATGCTAACTTTCTGAAAACCCAAAAAACAATTCCTTGGGTTCGCTGATGCAGATTTAGCATCAGATACCACTCACACAGAAAATACCATAGTGGATTTGTTTTTAAGTTTCCTGGTGGAGCCATTCCTTTTGATAGGAAAGATCAAATAACAGACTGCAAATAATTATCCTTCTGATTATCAAGCAGCAAAAAACAATAAAATATTTCACTAATGTGCAAAGCGTATTGATATTCTCATTAGATTCGTCAAGCATTTGGATGTAGGAATTCACCGTGACTCATATACCAATAGAAAAGATGACTGCAGACATTCTGACAAAAACCTTTACATTAAAAAAAATGACTGCTGTAATTTAATTAAGGATTTTATAAGTGTTTAATTTTATATTTGTTCTGTTATAATTGCGAAAGTGAGAATTTAGGAGAAATAAATACCATCATTTATCTTCCCTGCTGTGCACGCAAATAATATTACTCAGACAAGGATCAGATGATTATGTGACATCATCTTTTTCAGATGCTGTGTTGCTGTTGTTGAGTTAAGACATTTGTGATTAACTGTGTTTAATGTTTATATAAATATACATTAAGAATTAATTATTGATTCAATATTGACCATCAAATAAAAGTCGTGCTATGTTAAAACATAACAGCTCTGCTATATTTTTTCTTCAAGGAGCTTACAGCTGATAAGAAGTCAAAACGTAAAATACTTTTTCTTTACAATTCTATAAGCTTCTTTCAGTGCTCTTTCCTCCGTTCAATACATGTAAGTCTACCTTCAAAAGCATCTTAAACAAATCTTTCACCACAGAAATACACCTTTTTTCTGATATCGCCATTATTCCTTCTTTGTGTTCTGCTGGAATCTTTTACTTTTGCTTCTTTCTCTAAAGACTCCGAAATTTTAGAAAGGTAGTTCAAAACGGAACACTAAAAGTGTCCTTTGAAAATCATCGAATAACCAAAATAATTCCATGTTCCTTTTGTGGAATATCATATGTTTGTACAACACATCTAAGTCATAAACCTTTTTATGGTTTATTTTTAAAGCATTGAAGGGTTCCTTTTAGCAGTTTTCATTATTTCTACAAATGCATTAGGTTTTCATATTATGATATATTAAATTACATAGCATTTTCTTTTTCATTATTTGTAAATGAAAATTTAAAAATTTTCTCAAAAATATTTAGTAAATACGTTGTAAAACACATAGTAAAAAGGCTTTTAGGATAATGTACCTTAATTTTTGTTGCAAATATAGATCAGTTTCATTTTGGATAATTTATATTTTCCTGAAAAAGATTTGGCAATAAATAATAAACAGAAAAAAATAATATTGTTAATCCTTTATTTAGGAAAAAAATTAGCTTCTTTTATCAAAAAAAAATTTTTTTGAATGAATATATATACATAAGTAATAACTGACACAACGCTACAAATACAAAAGAAATAAGAAGAAATGAACTATACGCATGACCATTTTGCACAACAAAATCTACAAAATTATTTGCTACATTCAAGTTCTATAAAAAACTATCATAACAATGTCAACGGAAAAGCCTTGAAGTGCAGAAGATGTCCATTATCAGTTTTCACATAAGCTAAAGCAACGAAATTGAAAATTATGTGACAAACATAAATATTATAAAGTTGAACGGCATTGGAAGATCAGAAAAAAACACAAGGATTTATAAACAATTTGTCCTAGAAATTGTAAATCCTAACAGAAATTAGTAAAGCCCCCGCAGAAAAAACCTTATAAAAATACAAAAGAAAGTAATTATTAATTTCTGAAAATAGCCTTTAAATGAATGTGCACTATAAAATTATATATTATGAGATATTAGTATTAATTTTGATTAAACCGAATAAAATATATTTTTGGTTTCTTGTAATAGTAACATCTTGACTATAAAATCAATAAGCTGTAGTACCTGAATTAAAATAAAACAAAAACTCCGGCATACCTTTTACAATAACATTTTTTAAAATTTATTTACTTTATCTTTGAAACTAATTTACTTTATCTAACCTTTTTTCATCTTCGAAATTAATCATGTTCTAAAATTTGATACTTCAAAAATATTGTAATTTGCTAATTCTTTTACAATGATGATAAATATTTGATACTAATTTTCTTCTATTTCTCCCCAGTTTGATTGATAATACATAGTTAATTATTTTGCAGATGAAAACCGTAATTTATAGAGAGCCATCTGTCTACACTGTATCAGTCTGTATCACCATCTGTACAAGTTTTAACACACATTTTTTTTTGTAATCACTGCTTATTTAAAAAAAAATGTAATTTAAATTGAAATATTAAACTTCCTTTAAATATACTTTCCTTTAATTATTTTTATGTCAGAAATTAAATTTTCTATAGCTTATTGGGAAAAATGTTTAAGTAATATTTAATGTTAAGCAAATGTTTAATTAATTAAAAAATATATTATTTAAGATCTTAAAATCTAACTTTGATGCTTTTATTAGGGATTACAGAATACAGCAGAAATTTAATTTGTTGTAAGAAAATGTGTAAGGTGTGTTCATTTAAAGAGACATTTATTGCGGTAGAAAATTCCATTCAACAATAAATTTTCTTGGCCATAAAACGCCTTTTAAAGTTTGATTATGATCAGATCTTTCAGCATTCTTGTGGCACTGTATGTTTTGTCACTGTTTTCTGTATCATAGGGATTAGCGTCTTTATACTCAACTTCGTAAGTGTTCGTAAGATTCAGATGAAAAATTTAAAATAAAAACTTTTTTTTACCTCAGAGTGTTTTTGTTTATAATTAGATTCCAACAAACAAATGTTTTCCCCAAAATGGAGAAAACAATAACAAAAAATAAACAGCAACAACTACTGAATCATTAACAATAAAATGTTGTTGTTTTTTTGTTTTTTTCATTGATGGTGATCGATGGTGATATTTTCTTGGTATTAAAACGCCACTTAGAGTTTCATTATGATCAGATTTTTCATCTGTTACTGTTTGTTTCTGCTCTGTTTTCTGTATCATAGGGTTCAGCGTCTTTATACTGAACTTTGTAAGTCTTTAGTTAGATAAATACTACCACTATAGTTAACATCAGATGAAGAATTCAAAATAAACACTTTTTTTTTAATTTAGTGTGTTTTTGTTTATAATTAAATTCCAACAAAGTATTTTTTTTTTCCAAAAGAGAAAGAAAACAATACTCGACTACTTAATAATTAACAATAAAGTTTTTTTCTATTCAATGTGATTAAATATTATATTATAGAAACTGAGGTATCAATAGAAAATTATCTGAGATCAGAAATAGTATATATTAATATTCTTGAACCAATATGAAAACGATTCATTTTATTACTGTGATCAATGAATAATTTGTTATTAGTTAAAAGTACAATATTTAAAGAAGATAATATTTGAATTCTGAGGCTTATTTTCCATTGAAATTTTATTTCATTTTGACAATATGCCTGCATATGGTATATGCAAGCATTCGGAGATGATGTATGATTGGGCAAAATGTTGCTTGCTGATCAAATTGAAGCAAATCGATCATTAAAAAGAATCTCACATTCAATTAGTTTGGGGTAAATGTTTGAACCATTGCAGAATACAGTGTTAAGACAATGGTTTATTTAGAAAGACGATAGGATGTTAGGCTGAATAGATCCATAGAGCAGCTCTCATAACATCTGATTCATCAATATCAACGATTAGTCGTGTAACAGGTATAATCTGGTGCCCGATAGCACTGGTTATGTTCTCGAATCTGGTATTGTAGGTGTTTGTAGTGGTTCAGAATCCATTGTAATCAGTTGGTTCCAGTTTAATTACCCTTCGTGTGCAAAAACTGACCACGGAGTGACAAGCCAACAGTAACAGAAATATATTTAAAAGCCAAGATCTTTCATATGGTACTCTGAGAAATAGTTTATGCTCTGAGGTACGTAAAATATATTCTACAACATTTTAAAATTTTTCTTTTACTTCATTTATTCATGGTCTTATATTTGGATTAATAAATACTTAGCAGTATACTACATTCATTTTTAACAATAGATTTCGGAAATATCAAACGCATCGCATATCATTTTGATGGCCAGAAGTCTTCTGAATTGAGCACGTTTGGGGTGTGATGAGTAGGTGCATCCTATTTTTTAAAACCTCGACGATACGTCAGTTGGTAGGATGATGTCAAGGGATAGTTAGCCAGTTTTATAAATCAAAACCATGATGGACAACAAATTGCATAATGATAATATGGGTCAACGTCTTATTGATTGATTCCTTATAAATAGTTGTATCTCCTGAAAAGTCCGTTTAGTATCTTTTAAAGTGTAGTGGTCACTTTTTCAATACACATACTATGTACACATATTCTACAATACTATATACATATATTGACTTATTATGCACATATACTGTACAAATATATTATGTACACATACAACAAATACTCTACAATAGTTTTCTTTATACATTTGTTGAATTTTTTTGCCTTCGTATAATACCGTCTTAAATTCGTGATGGATTTTTTCCCCTTATAATTTAATTAATGAATGAATTAAAACATTCAAATAATAAATAAACATCTGTACTTAAAACATAAATCGTTTTATGAATTATACGATCTTGCATTTATTTTAGATCAAGTATAGTTTCAGTGTAGATCAAGTATAGTTTCAGTGTAGATCAAGTATAGTTTCAGTGTAGATCAAGTATAGTTTCAGTGTAGATCAAGTATAGTTTCAGTGTAGATCAAGTATATTTCCGATCCTGTATCAAGTTTCAGTTCTTATTTTACCATTTATTTAACAAATGTGTTACAATGTACATTTTAACTTTTATTGTGAGTATAATTTCATTTGATATATTTTACATTTACCTCAGAATTTTTTTTTTCTTTAACAAAAAAATGAGAATTCATTGTGATCTTCACCAAATTCCATTTGACCATTGTCCTATTTCTATAGACTTCTAAATATGTTTTTCCTAGAAACTTCTCCATTGAAGAACAGTTCTGTATCTAAGCCAGCTGTTCTTAAGAAGTGATCGAATTTGTTTAACCATCTGCCGCAGGCATCTTACTAGTAGAGAAAATAATAGTATATAAGATGAAGGAAATATTAATTTTATCAAGAATACTTCTGGTGGAATTATTACATTTATTAAAAGAATAAATTATTTTAATTATTATCTTTTTTAAACCATTAAATTGGTTTTCTTTAGATATATATTGCACAATTATTTGTGTAAACAAAAATATTATTGAACTTAAATCAGAAAAAATATTCTTATGTAAAGCGTTTTATGAGTATATTTTTTAAAGTGCATATTTTGTCACAAAATATGACTTAAAGTAACTTTAAATTTTTACAATGATACAGTTAGGTATATTATCATAGTTAACGATTATTTAACTTACATTGTTGTAATTTAACTTTTTATCTTAAAATGCGCCACATGTCCATTGAGAGTTGAACATTGATAAATAAAAACGAATATGATTAAATAACATTAAATGAAACATTTACACATTTGAAATATAATATAGCAGTATGTAAGAACTCTGATATATTTTTATGTAAATCTAGCAACTTATGCGTATAATAAAATAGAGGATTTTCACATAAAACCTCTCTGACTTCAAATTTTAATTGTAGGTTTGGTTTAGTTTTTCGGTATACGATCATCTTATGCACACGAGGGCTAAACAGACCGGGCCGTACAGTATTAATTGTAGGAAAACTATGAGTCTAAATAATACTCACTTTGCCCTTTGCAGTATTATGAATAGCACAACTTTTTTTTTTCTAAAAAGATAATTTTTAATGTAGGCATTACTAATATGTCATGTAATTGCCATTCTTTTATTGTAAGTCTTTACTTATGAGCAGAGATGACAACCAAACAAGAGAAAGTGCGTGATATGGTTCGATGAATCGAAATCATCGATTAACGTCAAAAGAAACAAAGGAATTTCCAAAAATTTACAAACGGGAAATATTAGACATATAAATAATTAAGATATGAATTGACAAGTTTCTGGCCACGGGTAGTGTAAGACAGCCTGGTTCAAGGAAGAAGCCCATGTCGGAGGAGCCTGTTGATGAAATTAGGGAGGTTTTCAGTAAAAACTCAACAACATCAATTCGTAGAGCGTCGCGGGAACTAAAGATTCCGCAATCAACAGTCCATAATGTGCAGCATGAAAGACTGCGTATCTATGCCTATTTCAAATTCGTTTAGGTATTAAAAATTAAATACGTACCAAAACGCAAAAACTTTGCTATTCAAATCCTGGATTGAATCGACAATGATCTCAATTACCTAGGGAATCTGATATTTAGTGAAGAATCAACATTCCACACATCCGGAATTCCTAATCGTCACAACGTTTGTACTTGGAGTTCAGAACAATCTAACGTTGTTCGTGAACATGCCAGGGACAGAATCACCTGACAATTTTTTCTTCATGGAAAGAAAAAACATTCGCGACGATAGATCGCAGCGATACATTCTAGATGAAAAACATATTTCCAGCTATAGATCGGACGAGATGGACCTACTGCTTAGCAACTGCGATTTCCAGGCATAACTATTTTGTATTTCTTCCTGTGGGATATTTCAAAGATATGGTCTACGCTGGGGCCTGCATCTGATGCTTGTGATCTCTGTCACAGAATTATAGAAGCTATCAATTCACTCACACTTTATATGCAGCGTAACCCATGGTTTGTAATTGAAAATCAACTGAACATTCTGAGAACTACAAACGAAGCCCATATAAGAGAGCACAACTTTATCGGAAAAATAAAAGTTTTCAGCAAAATACACTTGTTGTGTTGCGATTCATGATACCGCAAACCGGAAATCTCTAAGAATCATAGTTTCCGTATAATTAATATTTGAAATTAGGGAGATCAGGGAGGAGAAATGATGGGCGCTATGTATGTTGTATATAACCGCAGACATCTGTTTTTATTTAATTCATTTTTTTAAAATAATATGTCTTTAATAGTTATTGAAATAAATGTCAAATGAACTTATAAATAAATTCCAAATGAACGACTGAAAAACATTTTCTTTCTCATTCCTTTCCACTTTGCATTATTTTTACCAGAATTATTGAAAGAACCAAATTATTACATTACTTATTAATATTCCTAAGTAAAATTAATTTTGGGGACTGAATGGTCGAGTGTGCAGCGCTCTGCTGATAAGTGCCACAGTTTTAGGGTGCCATGTGGCGCTGCCATGTATATTTGTAGTGGTTCGTAATCTACTTTAAGCCGTAGGACTCGGTCTCATATTACTGTTAGAGAGTCACGGAGCCAAGCAAGACTTTTATCTAGGAATACTGCATCACAACAGAAACTGCCCACTTTCCCTTCAACCATGAGTATATACGGGGTCGTGGGTTTGATCTAAATGTCTACCAAGTGGGATAAAAAACAACAAAAACAAAGCGGTTAATCAATTATTCTACCTAACAGTCAGCTTCAGTTCTAACTTTTAAATTTTAAATCTTCTCGAATCGCAGAGTAAAAATGTGATTATAAAAATAAATAAAATTATGATAATAGTAATAGCAAATGAAATAAAATGTATTTTTGAAAGAAAATTTTAGATATTATGGCTCTAAATCCTAGTTTCGATACAGTTAATATTTAAAATTATCAGGGAGGAGAAATGACGGACCCCATGTATGTTGTATGTAACTGAAGACACCAGTTTTTAAATTTAATACAATTTTTTAAATAATATGTCTTTAATATTTACCAAAATAAATATCAAAGGAACTTATAAATAAATCGACAATGAACGTTTGAAATAGCTTCATTTTCTTTCTCATTCCTTTCCACTTTGCATAATTTTTACCAGAATTATTTAAAGAACCAAATTATTCCATTAATTATAAATGCTCATAAGTGAAATTAATTCTGGGGCCCGAATGGTCGAGTATCTAACACTCTGCTGATAAGTGCCACAGTTTTCGGGTGTCATGTATGTTTGTTGTGGTTCGTAATCTACTGTAAGCCATAGGACCCGGTCTCATATTACTGCAGAATGTCACGGAGCCAATTCAGACTTTTATCTAGGAGTACTCCATCACAACAGAAACTGCCCCCTTTTCCTTCAACCATGATTCTGTATGGGGTCGTGGGTTTGATCTAGATGTCTACCAAGTAGGATAAAAAACAACAAAAACAAACCGGTCAATCAATTATTCTACCTAACAGTCAGTTTCAGTTCTAACTTTTAATTTTAAATCTTCTCGAATAGCACAGTAAAAATGTGATAATAAAAATAAATAAAAATATGTTAATAATAGTAGCAAAAGAAATAAAATGTATTTTTGAAACAAAATTTTGGATATTATGGCTGTAAATATCTCCTCAAAAACAAGAAAATATTATTGAATTAATTTTCGAAGTGCAAATTGAATTTCTTCAACGTTTGTTTCTTCTTTAAATTATTCTGAAAGAATTTTCGCTAGTTCGATAAAAATGCTTCTTCTGCTTTTCCGTCACCATCCCTTCCATCTAAAGCGAAATTCTATCTAAAACAAGGCAGAAAAAAAAAGAACAAAAACCTAATGTTTTCTCCACAGACAAGTTGCTTCAAAGAGAAAAATTCTTCCTAAAGCATTTGGTAGGAAAAGTATTTTCCTGACTTATCAGAGATCGATAAACTTCGAACCGGTTCCTAAAAAAAGTTTGAAGTTTATTAATGAATTTTATATCTAAAGGCACGTTCCGAAAATAGGAAAATATATCAGAGTATTGAAAGATAAATAAGTTCAATACTTTTTTGTAATTCGTTTACGGTTTGAAGTTATATTACGAATAAATTTGTTACAATGAATTTTGTTTATTATTTGTAAACTAAATTGTGTAATAAAATACTGAGCCCTACAAGAATACATCACTTATTTTAAAGGCAATAAAAAGTATTATACATTTTTTGATTTTCTATTTTTTGAAACATAATAATGAAATCAAAAATAATTAAAGAAAAAATTTTCAAATTTAAATCCGTGAGCAATATAAACATTAACGACGCTTATTGTCATGTAACAAATGAAATGAAAGACTCTGAATATTTTAAATTTATCTCTATTTATATTCGAATAAAGTATTGAAGTTCTCTGCTTATATCTATTTTTATTTATGTATGTTTGTAGGTATGCTTTTATGAATAGTCAATAGTGTTTTTGTGAATATTTGCAGAACACTAAAACTAGATGAATATTTTCAGTATGTAATAGTAGCTATTGAAAGGGTTCACGACGAGCATTAAATTATTTTTCCTAAGTACGGAATTGGTGTAAACAGTGTAACAGAAAGAAAATTATTATATAGCATATTCTTGTTGACACTGGATCTAATGCAAATGTTTCTTATGTTGAAAATAAATATTGTAACAGATTGTCAAATTGAAATGAAGAACGTTGATCCATGCTCAACTAAGTTTACTGTTTCGATTTCTGAAGAAAATAATAGTTCATATTTTTTTTAATAACGTGATAATAACAATTTTGTACAAGAAAATTGTTTATTTTCTACACCGGCTCTTTTAAAAAAAATAAATAAAAAAATTATTGGTATACATTTTCTTTTAAAATAATATTTCCAAAGGAACTAAACATAAATTATAACTTGTCTGCAATTACATATTAAGTCAAATATGTGATTACAGATATTGTTCGATTTGATCTCCACAGTTTTAATTTAAAAATCGAATGCAATTCCCAACAACACTCGACAATTCGTGTGATTAGATAGCTTAAACATGCTAATAAATACAACAAAGTTCTAAATATCATTTAGGTAAACCCTGTTCATTAGTTAACTCACATACAAAAGCCACTATTAACAGAGTAAGCAGGCTCTTTCAAGATGTTTGAAAAAAACTGTTTGTCATTCTGTTTACCAACGGTTTGCAGAAGATTCACTGCAAATTGTTTAGAACAGATTAAGTAAAAAATAAGATTTATCCAATCTTGTATGATGATGGTGAATGGTCATGCAATTTATTTGATGCTGTAACAAGACAAAAATATCTGGAGGCCCAGATGCATATCTAACTTATACGGAATATATTTAGGAAGCAATGTTCTCTTCATAGAGATAAGGCCAATTATGAATGAGGAATAAAAACCCCACTGACAGACCATCACAAATTATGCTTGCAAAGAAACTTGTTGGTAAACAAGCGTATGTTTAGTATCATAGAATCAGCAGTTACGCGTGTAAGTAAAATAAGCTTCATGGATCAATAAAATCTCACAAATATAAAAACTATATTCAACCAGAATTTGCAAGGCTTTTACTATTTATGCATGGGGAATCCAATTATTTAGTTGTGTACTCAATCTTTCATGATTATAGTGATGTTCATGCAGTTACTGTAATAAGATTAAAATATTTTGGCGCACAGAGACATATCTAACTTGAATATTTTGTAGAACCTGAGGCAATGTTCTCTTTATAAAGATAAGGTCTAATTATAAATGAAGAATAAAAAATAACTCACTATCACACCATAACAAATTATATGAGTAATGGAACTTATTGCTAAACAAAGAAATATTTAGTAGCTTAGTATTAGAAGTTACTCGTGTGGTAAGTAAAATAAGCTTCATCGATCACTAAAATCTCAGAAGGCTTAAAATTTTCTACAAATATAATTTGCACTGTTTTTACTATTTATGCATGGGGAAACTAATTATTTAGTTACATACTTTCTCTTTTAAATACTTCTTTTCACTTCGAAATTTTTTAAGCCCTTTATACTTCCATTGTTCAAAGTTATATCATTCATTTTCTCTGTCTCATTCTTATACTTAATTTCTTAACTGCTATTCCTATTCATTTGTTAGCTGGTATTCCTCTTATTTTGTTAGTTGCTATTCCTCTACATTTGTTAGCTGATGCTCCTAATTATTCAATCTATACATATTAATACGACTTCTAGGAATATTTCTAGAAAATTACTACTAGGAATACTTCTTCTTGCTTTTTGATTTACACATTTTTAAATGGTATGTGTATTATATCGCAGTGTATTACAAATTATTTCCATACTTCGTGTACTGTAAAGATATTTCTATGTAGTCTGGCATATGAATTTTTCTCATATCGTTTTACATTCTTTAATTTTTACTTAAGTTCTGTCTGACATATATTTCTTTTGTTTGTTTTATGTAGAATAATATATTCATTGTTCAATCAGTGAAACATGAAATGTGAATTTTGAGAAAAAAAATTTTTCTCTTCTTTTCCACTTTTACCTCGTATTTTCTTTTAATCAGTATTTTCTTTTCTCGTATTTTATTTTGCCGAGTCTCTTCCATTCTTGCTAGGCTCAGATAATTGTTGATACTTCATCCCTCTTCTTCCATTTTCTTTCCCTAACATTTTTTGTATTGAGTGCCAGCACAGAATCACGTACATCATTCCGAACTGTAAAAGGGCATCTCAGCTCTAGGCAAAACGATGTGGTGTGGTAGTGGTACTCATATTCGCAAGTATACTATTTTCCAGCTTCTTTATCACCAGAAAGTAATTCGTGCGTATGAAATATCTTATACTGGCAACAGTTTAAAACATCACTCAGAACTATTAACATTTTATTATAATGAATGACTAAATCATATGAAAATATATGTGCATTACGCATAGCATGTGCATTTATCGTTGTTTATTCAACAGCATCTATCACAACTTCTTGAATTCTATTCTTCCCAGTTTTTTCAGCAGCTCAATTAGGTTTCCCCGTAAAATTTCAAGTCAAAACGCAAATTCATTCATTGGAAATGTTTTCACTATGCACAGGTACACCAACTTACGTAAACGTTTCGTTACAGTATTGGCAAAATTAATAAGCATGCACCATATTGAAATTTTGAAGTGGATAGACATCTTATAAAGATTATGCAATTTGCATATGCACTAGGGTGCAAAAATTAAATATTACTACAATTAATAAGCAGACAAGGTTCAAGGGGTTAAACATCCAATTCAATAGATTCCTATGCAAATATCGGGAAAAGGATAGGACAGCAAATTAGGTCAAATAACAGAAAACTACTGTAAAATGAAGACATAAAAGAAAATTTGTAAGTTCAAGTGAGTTCGTTCTTGTAATTTATTTCAAAGGAACTTTCTGGACGACTTTGCACCTGATACAATGATCGGCAATGTTAAAGGAAAGCCTTAGTGAGATAAGCACACTCCAAGAGTTTCAAATAGGCAAATGTGATATTTCATGAGCTGTAATAGCCTTCCAAACCACATGTATAACAGTAAGAAAGCTCAGTGGTGGTCGAGGAAAAAAGCAACATCAATACATGATCGCTGTATATCGTTCTGGAGGTGAAAAGAGAGTGGTATCAATTAGTATACAATATTTCTGAACAATTTGCTACGGCTTACAATGATTACACGTTTTCAGTGGTCAGATATTTTCATAATGTTGACCTATTCACCGCAGTCCTAAGCAGTGTATCAAATTGAAAACTACCCAATGATGGCATTATTTTTTGATGGTATAAGGAAAATAAAGGTCAATCATCTTAACAATCAAGTAACTTCTTCGTTATTGATCAGACTCACTTCGACACTAGTTGAGAGTTAAGGACGGTTTTATTTTACTAATATCAGTGGTATTGACATTCATTTTTAGGGAGGGATAATGAAAGAACGGGTGGATTAATCTTCAAATTTTTGATGGATGGTCTTTTATTGAAGATTATAATTGTCACCAAATGATCATTCCCCATCATTCGTTTGTTATGGGGTTCCACAGTGCAAAATTCATTTTTATGGAATATAACACCAGGACATAAAGTATTCGAATTGTTGTTGCTACTCCTAAAAAGGTAAGAGGACTAGAAGGAATTGGAAAACTTATTGTCCTGATTTTATATAGAATATATGTGGGTTGCTTTGGAAAGATGCTTTCTGAAACGATTATATCCGCCGGAGAACACATAACAACAGAAGCAAATGCTTCACGAAAAATGACTCATTCTTACTTCAACATTCACACTTACAGCCTCACTCTTATTTCAACAAATGAGACATAACCAAGCAACCATTACAATTAAGGGAGTCATGTTCCTTACTAATAGACATCTGTAATTCCCTCTCTTTATGGCAAACAAGCATTTGTTCCAAAGCTATTCGTTAATTACTCTCTTTTTGTTTAGATTAAGGACAGTATACAGTATGGAGTTATATTCAATTTTTTAATAGTAAGCTTTTTTTTTATCCTTTAGGTACATAATTATCTATCTGAGTTTTAAATTTCATACATCCCAGATGCTTCTTTTCCCGAAACTATGGAAAAAAACAGTCCATGCATATTTTTTATTTTCACTTGCATATTTTGCCTATGATAAAATACCACATATTATCAAAACATTAAACACACTTTAATGTAAAATATGAATTTATGAAAAACGCCATTAATACAGAAATAAAAATATAAAAATTTCACATTTTTAATAAAAGCAAAAAAAATAATAATCAATAAATAATGCATTGAAACTTATTAACGATTTAAATTATTATTATATTCAATGAACTGTAATTATTTCTGTGAAATAATTACATATTATTGATAAATAAATATACCAAAAATATATTTATTTATTTATTTTCTAATTTAATACATCAAAGAAAGAAATGCCCGAAAAATAGGCAGATATATCATCCATTTTCTATATTTCCTAGTGGAATATGATTTACTTCCTTCGAGTAATTTCATGCAGCTGCGCCAGTTTGGATAAATGGTTTCAATTCGTTCATACTACTTTCCCAATATTTTTTACTGATTATCGTTTTTCATAGTCACAGTTAACTTACAACAAAAGTTAATCTATACACTTATTGCAGCATGATATATAAATTCCCATTTGCTGTACTGTTACAGAAATGTTGGTACATTAATTTTTAATCAAATATTGTAAATTAGATGTCATTTCATGTATCCAAGAAGAAAAATATTTGTAGTAGTCTAAGAATTACCATAAATCCTTGTAATACTATAGACAATTTTAAGAGAACATATTGAGAAGGTCGCCTTATTTCAAAATATAGCAATTAGCAAAAATATCATTTACTATTAGCGTAAAAGAATGATGGTTTAAAAATAAACATATGAAATGGAATGCAATAAGATATTGTTCAACATTTTTCAAAAAAGTCATTATTCACTTAAAAACACTTTTGTCGTTACCGTAATATATTAGCAGCACTGCATGCATTTCATACTGCATTAACGATATGTGAAATAATATGATGCACTCTTAATTACTTATTTTAAGCGATAAGGCTCAATGGTTATAAATTTAACAATATATAAGACAAAAAATGTCACTACTGGTTCCATATGAGTATAGTATTTTATCAAGTCCCATGTAATCATCAATCATCTGTAATCGTTTTTAAAATCTTGGATCAAGATTTATTGGGCAGGTGCATAAAATTGCCTAACCTAGAAGTTTAACTAGTTTAACATTGGTTTCCACATTTTGCTACTGACAAAATGTCATAAGTATACAATTGAAGTATACAAATGTATGCAAATGAATGAAAGTACTGAAGTCATTGGGTCCAAGCTCAAAGCTATAAAGTAGATTATTCAAACATAACAATATTGTATCGCTTGTACAGTTGCCATATGTTTCTTCCTTTTTATTACAGATCAACAAAAGTAACATGCATTCTAAATATATTTATTTTAAATTATTTTTTATTGATATGGAGACAAATCATGTCAAATTTGCAATAAAAAATAATCAATATATAAATCAAATCGCGTCATATTTGACTCATCCATTGGTCATCCAATTACATCTCACATTTGCAGAGTAATCGCTGATATTTTCTGATACATGAAGGCTAACTATATTAAAACTACGATTGCTCCTTTATTGTCTGCTCAAAAAATAATATCTGTTTTTCAAAAGTTTTGTTTCTCCCAATATTTTGATTCAAAATTTAGAGATAATCGGTATTTTTTAATTTTTTTTTTACATTTTGTTTTAAACCACTGTGATTTATTTAACCTGAAATGGCTAAAATCAAATTTGTATAAAGAGTTAGCCTCTCTGTAATGGCATACAAAAAATCTGTGATATGTAAGCTTTCAGTCCAAACTTATTCTACTGATTTTTTTTAAATAACTTGAAAATGTGCTTGAAAAAGGACATTACAATATGAAAAATTAACATAGATATAGAAACATCTTTTAAATAAATCGCTATATCTCAGTAAATTAAAAAAAAATTAATTTAAAAAGGACAGTAATTTTTTGGAAGTTTTTATAAATTTCAAATCCACCATTGATTATTTTACAAAATTCAAAGATTGAAAACTAAAATTTCAAAAATAAAGCATTATTCTTACAAAATACACAAGAAAAACGCCCTTTTTAGTAATTTCTTCAATTGAAAAAACCCTAACTAAAACGTTATATATATTTCTCAAAACTATCTTTGTAACCCACTTAATTTAATTTCTAAGACTGCTTTATTCATTAAACATTTAGTTTCTGCATATATTACAAACATAAATTGCAACATATATATTTATGATACACAGTGTTGAAAATATAAAATATTATTCATATAAACACCAACAACATAATTTAATCCATATAAATTTATAAATATAAAAATAGAACTAAATATCAATCTCAAATAATCAAATTTCTGATTTATGTTTCCTTTTGTGTACCTACTGAGAATTCTATTAATAACAATCAACAAGCGAATACAAGATTAACCGTTTTGACAAATGTTTTAAGATTCAGTATTCGTGTTTATCTTTAATTTAATTTCCGAGACCCCTTCACACATTTGAAGTAGAGAAAAGAATGCTAAATCGTTACCGCATTAAACGCGAAACGAAAATCATTATAATGTTTGCTTAATCAGAAACATGAAAGGAAACATAATGCAGCTTAATATGCCGATGGTCCCCCGTTTTCTTTTATCTAATTACCATGGTCGCTTGATCACCAACTTTAGAAAGCTCTGTCTCTGAGCCAGAAATATGCGTCTTGATTAATTGCAGTCCATCAACGAAATTACATGTAACGTTTCTCTCTTACCTGTAGTATATTGCACTGGGTGGTGGTCCGAGTAGTCACAGCACGTATGCACACTCTCCTTACCACAAATGAGTAGGAGGTGTTAAGTGACAAAACTCACGTAAGCAGATGAGTTTTCACGTATGTTTCCATGAGGCAGGCACGTTTTTCTTGTGATTTGTTTTGAGAAATTCAGTAGGGAAAGTTTCAGTTGGGCCGCTTATATGTTATTTAGTTTTAACGTGTAATGAATTAGTAAAAAGGTGATTTTTTATTTTATGCTTTTGGTGGAGGTGTTGTTTTATTTCCGGAGCAGATTTTTCAATCTTTTAATTTGTAATACAGTCTGAATTATATAAACTGCACATCAGGATTTCTGTCAACTTAATATATCTATTATTTTTTTTCTCCAAGTAAGAAAGAAATATTGGTTTTTATATTCGAATTAAAACATGACACCATTACTATGCATTACTATAAAGACAGCGTTTACTTTTTTTAGCATTGGCCTTGTCATTACGATTTTTATTAATGTGTGAAGAATCAATAATTATGTATTAAAGAACGTGATAATGTAAAAAATAAATTAACTTAATTTAATGAATGACAGCTAATCAGTAATTTTTAAGTGTGCAATAACTGAATATTTCTTATTTAGTATCTGATTAATTGCATATAAAATATTTGAATATTCCTCTTGTTCAATGTTCTATTGATTTGCATTATTTTCTAAGGTAACTATATGAAGTTAATATCTATGTAATAAACGCCCTCGATAAAGTTATATAATGAGCTCCTTTCATTATACGAATCATCTTTTTCGAATATATAGCGTTATCAATAAATATATAGCAATTATTTTTATATATTTATGTTTCTTCAGACATATGTGCAGACGTATTTATGTTTCATAGATAACTAATAATGTACTACAAATTGGCATCATATTATAGCTGATAAAATATTGTCCACGCTTAAAGTTATTAAGATATCATATCTTATATCATATATCTAATAATGTGATCAACATCATTAATACCTTATATGATCTCAAAATACTACAAAAGAAATAACTGAAATATTAAATAATATGACTTACTAAAGAAATATTGATATTTAATATAAAATTAATTTTACACATTTTGCAAACATAAACGAACATAATTATATATTTCGACAGAATTTTGTCCTTCAAATGTTTCATTTTAAATGTAAATTATTCAAAGATATAGTATATTTTAAGCAGAAATTATTGTAATTTTATATTTTTTATCATAATTATGTTCTGATATCGAGTTTTGTTCCATTCATACTCTTTATAATTTTTTTAATTAAAATATATTTTAAAAGAAAGCTTTAAATTTTATTCAATCAGAAAACGACTGTGAGATTTTAATTATAAGCCATTACATTACGCTTTTAATAAAATAATGAAGAAGCCATAGTTAGACTAGGAAATCTTATAAAATATTCTAATAGGACCACTTTTTCTTATAATTAAATTTAACTATAATATAAAAAAACAAATCACTTAATATAATTTAATAGACAAGAATAATTATTCTTTGCCGTTCTTTTATAAAAATTTACAGCTTATTTTAGTTTCACTATATTGATTTTTTTAAAGTTTGGTTGTTATTAAGATAAAGCTGAGTGATGTAATATCCATAAATCCTAAGTAATATTAATAAATTTTCCAGTAATATTTAATGAATTTAATTTTTTATTATTGGTCTTAAATTGAAATTTTCTAAATGAAATCAATTTAGCTGTCAGTATTTTTTTTTTTAATAATTTGACAGAAATATGTCTTAATCTACAAAATTTGTTAACCCCTTTTTACTTGTTTTTACGCAGGTTTTATAAAAATGCGAGTACTTCCACTTTATTAAAAGAGTTCTTAACAATAATTTAAATTCCCAGATTTTAATAAGCTAGTATTTCAGTGAAATTGGATTAATGAATGAAGTTCTTTTCTGCTTTATCAAATAGCATAAATACTGAAGACATCTATTGTAGAAGATGATTAAACATTTCCGTAATAACTATAACATTGTCAAAATGCATGCAAGATTAATTTTCGAGCATTCTGCTTTATATAAAGTACTTTGCTCATTAATTTTTGTAAAGGTAAGTTAACATTTAATGTCAAAGGCAGTTCCCCTAAAATCTTGAATTAAATCATGAAAGCGATTGAATATCCAAAGATGTTACAAAGAGATGCTTTGAAGATTCGAAGATGCCCCCCCCCTTCCCCCACCAAAAAAAAAAAGTAATCAAATCTTTCTATTCAATACTTACAATAATACAATAAATAAAATGTAAAACATAGAAAGTTATTTATGGGAAAAAACAATTTCAAAAGATTTCTCTAAACATATCGTGTAATATTTTCAATAAAAAGTAAATGAAGTTCCTACTTTTAATACAAGCAACGAGGACATTTACTATAAAAAAACTGGTAGAAAATTAAAATGAAAGTTTATATTTAAGTATTTTCATTGGAATATTAAATTCGATAATTATTTTCTGTGAAAATAATTATCAGCTTAATTACATCTTATGATAGGATGTTATCTATAGGAAAAAAAATATTTCCAAAAATTTCTCTGAACATATCGTGTAACTGCTTTTAATATCGTGTAACGTTAACATTTATTAACAGCGGATGCTAGAAAATTAAACTGAAAGCTGATATCTAAGTATTTTTGTTGGAATATTAAATTTGAGGGTGCGCAGAAGATCTACGTCCTCGTGGTGCACCTGGTAATACTTTTTAGTGGCTAAAAGATCTTGACATTATTGTTAGATTAATGACCTCTGTTTCAGCATGTTTTGTTGTATTTGTTGTATTATTTTGTTGTTGTTGTTGTATGATGGGTTTTTTTTTTTTTTTTTTTTTTTTTTTTTTTTTTTTTTTTGCTGTAACTGTTCATAATCTGCCATTGGAAATAAAAAAATATTAAAATTGATAACTATTTCCTGTGAAAATAATTATCAACCTAATCTTTTCTTATTATGTCAATACACGAAAACGACACTCTATACGATAAGGCACAAGGCACTAAAGGATGAGACATATGTTGCAATGGTCAAACCATGCAAGCCAAGAAAGGAATTTCTGGCCATCAGATTTAACGTCCTAATCCACCTAGCAGAAGTAGGAGCTTTGGGTTCAGCTTTTATTTTAAATTTCAAACCGTGCATTTCTTAGTCCTGAAGGCATCACATTTTTCATCAGTTTGGTTGATGTAATAGTTCATGGCTGACGGCTGGCATTATCATTGCATTAGAACTCTTATTTATAGATTATTGATTGTATGTAGATAATTGCATTTAATGCAATATACGTATTCGATTTATTTATACGTATCTAATGACATTAATTAATTATTTATAAAAAAAGTTTGATGATGGAACCTAAAGAAAATAGAAAGTTAAATGTTTTCCATCATTATATTAAATTTGCATATTACTTGTTGATGTTAATATAAAACTGTATTTCGAATCATAGAAGTAAAATAAATCAGGAAAAAGTGAATTATCTAAAACATAACAAGCAAGAATTTTTCAAAAAATAATTTAAAATATGTGTAAATAAATCAGAGACATCGTTTCTAATATCATGAGTTCAAAAAGTTTCTTTGGAAAAAAATTGTTTAAAGTTATAACAAATTTCTATTCTTTATAGATAATAAGACATATTTAAATTTTAAATACTTTATAACCACATTTTATATATCTGATTATTATTTTTTGAAAACGCATTATTTGATCGCAAAATATATAAAATTTTATTTTGTTTTAATTCTTAATTTGCATTGCACGTGTATAATAAATTTCATATATATTAGGTTACATGTGTTGCCAAAGTGTTATCTAATGTAAAATTTAATTTATTAATAACAATAAAACCTTGAACAAAACTTTAATCGTAAGATCATATATTATTATGAGTTACTTTAAATATTTTAACCAGAAAAATTCTCAAAATAATAGCTGCTTTTAGTTTCCAATGCTCATAACAAACAGAAATTTAATTTTATGGGCTCTGTTTTAATACCTAAGTTTCACGAATAAGTAAACATCGTTATTACAATTAAAGTTAACAAAATTTTGCTCACAGAATAATTTAAGGTATTTAATTAATAATGTGTTCAAATGTATACATATTCTGGGATTAAAATTTAACATTTACACTATTGAATACAAAAATAATTATTGCTATTTTACCAATTAATTTTTATTTCTTGTAATGATTTTAACTTCTCTTGCTCAATTAAGGGGAGATATATTTATAATAAAAATAATGTTGAGTTTATAGAGGGACCTCACATTTATATACTTCCAAAATGACACCCATTTTGAATGTAAATAATTAAAATAATTATTTACCAAATGAAGAGAGATAATGAAATATTAAATATTCAAATTAATTATATGAAATTTAATATATACATATATTTATATATACTTTTATTATTACTATTATTACTATTTTCTTGGACTATAAAGTTGTTATTTAACCCTGGATCTATTTAGTTTAGAAATTTATAGCTTCATTTATTTAAATTAGGAGTGCACTTTTTAAAGTAATTAGTTACTTGAAGAGACCTTTGTAACTTTTGGTGTTTTAATTAATTTATGAAAAGTGTTTTGTTTTATTTATTTTTCATTTCTATATCTGAAATTTTGAAAATTAAAATATCAGCAAGGCCATTTTTAAACACTCTAGCTTCTAATTAATAACAATTTATTTTCATCAGATAACTTAAACCCATTTTGGAATTTATTTAATAGAGAGAAATATTTAAAAAATCAAATGTATATTTATAGATTGCTATAAAAGTACAACTTCACGATTAATTGTTTCGATACATAATTGAAAAGTATTTACAAAGTATAATTATGTTAAAATAAAAGGATAACCCAGACCCGATATATATAAGTAAGAAATCAAATTACGTGGCTATATCTTTCACTTGATGACCATTTTCTCTCTTCTACAAAGCATTATTTTAAAGATATAAAAAATAGTGTGAAAAGCAAACTTGGCCACAAAATCCAATTTATATATATATATATATATATAAACGTGTATCATACTATATATTTTATTCAATATTGTTTTTAAATAGCAGATACTTTATCTACAGTAATTCTCTCTTGAACGGCAAATATATTAGAGGTTTATGGTACTTTATATGGAACAATGATTGCTACACTACTTCACATTGTAACAAAAATCCTCGAGATGAAACCTGAAAGGGTTCAAATTCACCTGCTTGAACACATTGCGACCTGCATATTAATCTCTGCCATCCCTAGCATAGACTTGGAAAAATCGATAGGTCATTGTACATCCTATTTGGAATTCACCTATCTCTGTTTGGAAAATTCAGAACATAATCCTCTAAATATTGTTAAATATATAGAGGATTGTATAGAGGATCTTTGACAATTAAATATATAGTGTATCTTTGACAGCGTTTCTCATATATGAGTAAAAAAAATACTTTTGATGATTTTTGTAATAAAAACAAAAAATTAAAATATATAAATAAATAAAAATATGAGAAAACGATCCAACATCTTAAGATCCATTTTTATAGACAGAAAAACATTTCACTGTAGAAATGCTGTGTATCTATATTTTATGCAAATAATTAAAAATATAACGCCTCTGACTGAACCTCCATGTCCTGTATTCTGAATAAAAATATATCTTTGATATGAAAGATATATCTTTATATATATATCTTTGACAGCATTTCTCATATATGAGTGAAAAAATACTTTTGTAACAAGGTTTTTAAATTGAAAACCAAAAATTAAAATAAATAAATAAAAAATAACATATTTAAGTTACAGTTAAAAAAATAACATATTTGTCTGCACCCCTATTTTTTGTATTCTAAAATGCAAATTAAATAAAAATTAAAAGACAGAAAAAAATAAATAAACTAAAATTAATATTAATAAATAAGTACTAAAATTAAAATAAATAAATGAATATTAAAGTTAAAATAAATAAATAAATGTACAAGTATGAAAAAATTCAGTTAAGATCCACTTTTACAGACAGAAAAGCATTTCACTGTAGAAATTCTGTATGTCTGTATTTTATGCAAATAGTTAAAAAAATAATTGTACTCCCATTTTCTGTATTCTGAATAAAAATGTGTCTTTCTTGCGTCACTTAGATAAACGAGAACATCACATTCGTCCCGGAAAAGTATTTACATGTTTAACTATTATGCAAATAGTTAAAAATAGCGTCTTTGACTCCACCAACATTTTCTGTATTCTGAATAAAAATGTATCCTTCTGAAAAAAGAATATTACATTCGTCCAAGAAAAAAAAGTAGCATATTTCAAACCAGACAGACAATTTTTTAAGACAGACGTAACGGGAGGAAATATTTAACCAAGCGAATGTCAACTAAAGAAATTCTCTTCCCGTTCCCCAGAATCCGGAATCCCGAAAATTCCTGCCAAAGAATTCTTGTCCAGAAAAACATCTGTGCGTCCTGGGACAACACTATTGGTTCCATTATAGCTGTTTCAGCGCTGATAGCAATGTTTTCCGTGCTTTCTTCATTTGGCAAAGTCAGGAATCACGAACCGACGAACATTAAAGGGGAAACCCGACTTACGTGGTTTGCAAGCAAATATGCCTGCTGTGTTTACGGAGATGGTTATGCATGTAGTGGAAGAATCTTTTCTGGATTCTTTCTCTACCTCATCATTGCTTACGTAAGCTATTTACGTGGACTTAATTTGTAAGTTATAGGGCTCTGTAGTGGTGGGTATTTCTTTTCTAATGCCTCTGCAGAAGTATCGGTGTCTGTTAGAAGACCATCCCGTGGCAATTTATGCTGCTGTTTTGTCCATTGAATTGTTGGTGAGAAAGGATAATTTCGAACGTGCTGAGAATGAATGGTATAATATTTAGTGAATAGTAAACAATATTATTTATATATTCCTTCGTTTGAAGAAACAGAACATTTAAACATTAAAACATTTTAGAGATTTTAGTAATTATGATCGAAACAGTTATAAAAAAAACATTTAACGCTGAATTTTAAGATAAATTTATATATGATTCATGGCAAAATTAATATAAGTAAATGATTAAAAAAATACAAAAATAAGTAGTAAAAATTAATAAAACTAGCATACACTAGTAACATAAACTAGAAAAAAAAAGAATTATATTTCAGTTTACAATTTGCTCTTCACAAAAGAGGGGAGCAGAATCTTGATATAATAATAGCATATTCGTTTGTAAAGAAGAAAATTTAAAATCATTCTATAGTATATTAGTCCTGCCTTTTGGCATGCCATTTATATGAAATAACAAATGGAGGTTTAGCAAAGATCGACTATTTATTAATTTTTTGATGTTTTTTTAGCCAATCTTCTAATTGTATAAAACAATAATACAAATTTTCAATGATAAATTTAAAAAATATCCATCAAATCCTTTGTTAATTACAGAAGAATAAAATATAAAAGGCAAATTTGCCCATGTCAGTTCTCAGTATATAATTCATGTTCACAACATTACATTACAATATTATATAAAAATCATAATTTTAATTTTAAAAATTTCAGATTTCTAAGAGGAGCAAAACACTGCATGCATTTTTAATAATAATAATATCAAAAATTTGAGCAGACCTAAATTTATCTAATAGTGTCTAACTTTCTTTCTTAATATAATCTTCTTAAAATGTTTTGTGATCATAATATTGTCATGATTAATGTATTCGATGTTATTCTACCAAATGCGAAAAAGTAATATCTCAGCAACAGTACCTGATGTAATTAAATACTCTCAACAACATTACATAATAAAAATTTAATTTTGGTATAAAAAGTATTACGTATATTATAAAACAATTTTACAATTAAATAAGATACATATAATTAATACTCCGCTGAAATTTATAAGTTAAGTACATAATTAAATGAAAAATTTAATAGCTCTACAGTTACGCTTTTAATTCAAAACAGTCTGTATAATTAGTTAAAACTATTATTTTGCTGCGCGTAACATGTTTAGTCGGTGAGAAGTTATCAGAACACATCCCCATAAACAGGATGTATTAGGTTGAGATCCTATCTATTGTTTACTTTTCCCTACCATCTGGTTAATGTTATTCAATCTGTTTCCAAACTTTTGCTTCATAATGTATGCAGGTTTATACGCAAGCGAGACAATTAAATATAAATATTTACGTCAGAATTTAATGCCGGAAGTTAATCTCCTTTCCAGATGTGATTAAAAGTGAACTCTATGCATCCATAAATTTAAAACTACCAAGTGAGGATTTTCTGTTCGTCGAATTTAATTATTTTAAAGAATATTTAACGTTAGAGATTGAAATTTGTTTGTTATTGTTGTGTATTTTGAATAAAATAATTCTACATTAATCAAAAAGACGTTAGTAGCAAGTTATTAATTATAAGTTGTAGTGAATATTTCATACTTGCACATTCAAAAAGTCAATTTTTTATTTTTTAGAAATAAAATTATATTTATAATTTAATAATTTTATACTTGGCATTACAGAAATAACGATGTTTAAATTCTGTCATACATACAATACGAGGAGCTTATTTTTTTGTTGAGTAAAAAATTTAATAATTAAGATAGAATTCTACTCATTATTATCTAGGAATTCATAATTATCTTGGAATTTCAAATTGTATGAACTATATGAACGAAAAAAAAACATTAAAAAACCCTGTTTTTAACTGAAAGAAAAGGTAAAACAACAATTTTATTTTTTATTATGAAAATTTGCCTTTTTTCTTAATTTCATTTTTATTTAAATAAATTTCAATTGTATGTAATATTAATATATAAGAATAGAAATTGAAAATAAAATAAAAAATTAATAATTAAAAAAAATATTTGGGTAATAAAGAGAAAGATGATATAAAAGTGATTTTTTATATTTATTCATCCATTTATTTTTAAAGCGAATTTGTTTTCGTATTCTGAGAAAACCGAAATTTTTCCAAAAAAATATAACAATGTTATTTTATTAAGTTCCCGATTGAATAAAATCTTAAAAAAAATATATTTAGCTGTCATGTTTTTAGAATGGAATTGTGCAAAAAGTCTTGGGAAACCATGAAAAAAAATTTTTTTTTTTAATTTTTTGAAATAAAAATGACTTGAATGTTAAAATTACATCTTATAATTCTTCAAAAAATAAATCTGCAATCTACTAACGTTAACGTAATCTATTACTAGTTAACGTTAGTAGTTTTTGTCGAAAAGACTTTCAAAAAAACTTCCCAGAAATGTTATTATCGACATTTACGAATTTCTTTGTTACAGTTCTCTCAAGCATGATATTAATTTCTAAAGATAAATGTAACACAAAAACGATATAAAATGTACAATGAAAATTAATTTTTTGGTTTTACTGCTTATTCCATTATATGAAAAAGATCCATTACATAAAAAATTAATGTGAAATGCTTGAATATGTTAGAAAAAGATTCAAGACATCTTTTTAATCAAAATATAACTGTAACTTTTACGAATATGCCGTATTTGTTACCTACATGTAAGTCCCCTAAAATTATTTCGTAATTAAAAGCCACTATTTTAAAGTGAATTGTATCGAAGTTAGCATTTCTGTTAATAGTTTTAGATATAATTTGAAATAATTTTCATCATTTGTTGACCATTAGATTAATAAAGATAGTAAAGAAAAATATTATTATTAATGAACCTGAAATTCTCAAATTTCTGTTAATTCGACATTTCTATTGATAAAACCGTTATATCTTAGCAGAAGAACAGAAAATGTTTGTAGTATGTATGAACTTACAATTTTGAAGTGGGTTTGATTGAAAATTTGAAACTGAAGGTATCCATTGAAAGTATTTATTTAAAAATTTGGAAATTATGAAAAAAATATATATACTTGTAAGCTAAACAGAAAATAGTAATAAACAAAAAATTTCAAAACCATTTTCTTTCTTTGAGTAAAGGTTTTCCTTAAGCGTACGTTTCTTTGTATTCAGAACGATTGAATTCTTAAATCTTTAATTATTCATAAAAATTAAATTCATTTTTTCCTTATCTTTTATAAATCATGTATAATCTTTATTATTTTTAACATTTTCAAATATAATTTTATTGTACCATTTCACAAAAAAAAAATTTAAATATAACAGATTTTTTTTTAAATATAACCAATTACGGGAAATTTGAACATAAAACAAGTAAATACCAAAAGAAATTAGCAAATAATATGCATCACCAAGTTATAATTCTTCAAAAAATAATTCTGCAATTTTAGCAAAAATTTATGAATCCAACAAGCGAAAACCAGTTTTTAACGTTCGGATAATCTATATTAAATTTAAAAGAAATTATTTCTATCTTGTTAGTGGTGTAACAAGTCATGTGGGCTTTGACGAAACAGAAAATCTCTACACTGCACTACATCGATGACACATATATGAAATTAGTTATTGTCAGAACTGTTAAAGTGCAAGTTCCTGATCGTGGTAAAAAAGAAAAATGCCTTGAAAATGTTTTATATGTCCCTGATTTAAAAAAGAACTGTATACTTATTTCAAAACTTTCTTCAAATAAGTTTAAAGTTGCATTTCAGAAAGACAGTGTGCGGATAACTAATTCGAAATGTGAAATTGCACTTATTGCAAAACGTGAAAAAGGAATATATCACATTATTTCAATTTTCTAATATACTTCAAAAGTTATAGAAATTGAGTAATGGAACTTAATATTCTGTAAAATAAATGAAAATGATCTTAAATAAGTGCAAACATGTGAAGTGGTTTGTGGAATAAATTTTAAACATAATGATTAATTGTCGTATTGTAAATTGTTGCCGGATTTTTGTTTGCATCTAAGATAAGAAACAGCAATTGAGGTCCTTAAAAAGAAAAAAAAGACCCGTATTTTTAAAATAAATTAACTATGATTTATGTTGTCCAATACGTGTTGAATCCTCAGGACGATCACGTTATTTTGCAACTTTTATTGATGAACATTCAAGATTTGTTCACATTTATTACTTAAGATAAAACAATTTTTTAAAATTATGCATTCCTTAAATGTGAAGCTCACATTGAAAATAAGCTGAAGTACAAAATAAAAATATTGATAATTTTCTTGAGTAAGTAGATAAAAAATTTGGCAAATTCGTGAAAAATACCGGAATCAAGAGTGAATAGACTTGTGGTTATTCCCCCAAAATGAATACAATTCCAAACATTTGTACAAAAAATCCTTATCCTGAACAAAAATCATCAGAAGAACATTTGATACAACATTAAACAAATGCGTATTTATGACATAGTCGGATTAGAACAAATTCTACAACCTATGAGATCCGGGAACGAAAAATTTCAACAAGCTGAGATGTAAAGTTCCGAAATGAATTTAAAATCTCCAGTAACTATGAAGTAGAGTTTTTCTGTCCCGGAATTTCAAGGTGCTTCTCATAGAGAATCTAGGACAATGACGTCACACAACAAGATAACGAAAAAAAGATCTGTAATGTCATCAAAGATAATCCAAAACGGATAAAATTTTGCTTTAATCAGGAACATTTTACTGCGCACGGAGCGTGCCGAATGATGACTCGTCTTTTAATGGAAATGAAGATTCCGCAGTGAAATTCTAAGGGAACCTGGAAGACCAAAAATATTTCACGCATGGCAGCTAGGACAACCAAGAAAACTATAATGTATAAAAAAATAAATAATTGATCAAGCCCAATTAGATAAAGAAGAAAGCATAATTCAATCACTATCAAAATATTTAAAAGGTCCTTATTCGAAAAATAAGTTTCAAGCAATCCAAAAAGAGCCCAATGATCTTGTGAAAAATTCAACCTGGAATAACGGTGCAAAGACCCAAGATAATTGGTAAAAGAAAATTGTAATTGATTACAGATGGGTTTTAGCGACAAAGTTCAATTTTGATGGTAACATCACTGAGCGTAAAACACGTCTGTCACAAAAGGATTCATCTAAATTATTCATGTAACTATGGAGAAAGATTTGCTCTTGTTGCATGCCCAAGTTCCATAAGAACTATTATGGTTTATATGCAGAAATGGATTTATATATTTGTCTGTTGAATTTTCTATTCTCACTACCTTAACGGTGATTTCAACGCAGAAATCTACGTGTTGCATGCTGTGCATTTAATCAATAAAACATATCTGGATTTTTCTGTGTTTTTTCGAAAAAAAAATCGCTCTATGACCAAAACCAAGCAGGTTATCAGGGGTTTTATAAATTAGACGAAAAGTTAAAATTATTTGACTTATTCTTTTTGTGGGCCAATAAATGCCTACATAAAATGAAAATAGCTCAACCATTGTTTACATAGATGATTTCATTATTTGCACCATCGATTAAAAATGCATCTTGAGGTTAAAAACTGAAAGCAATGGATATACAATGATTTCATATTATAAATACCTCGAAAACATACTTAAATGTAACTTATTTTAATATGCAAAATGAAATTAAAATGAGAAATGCAAAACCAGAAGAAAAAAGTATTTATAAAGCTCCCCAGAGAAATATGCCTTTCAAAGAAGTAGAAAAATCTTAATTGTTAAAGTATCCCTACCGTTCTTCATTTGGATCGCTTATGTATATAGGCAGTAATACTAGAACACACCTTAGACAATTAACAGAATATTTGTCATTCTGTTATTTGTCTAAGGGGTATAATGAAAATCTAGGTAAACCCCATTGGTGGACTGCCAAAAACAGCACTAAGAGTTCTAAATCGTGCTGACTCTCCGAAAACACAAAAAACAATTTCTTAGGTTTGCTAATGCAGATTTAGCATCAGATTTCACTCACACAGAAAATACCCTAGTGGATACCCTAATTTCCTGGTGGGGTCATTCCTTATGATAGCAAAGGTCAACTAACAGACTGCAATTATCCTTCCGATTAGGAAGCAGCAAAAAGCAATCAAACATTTCACTAATATACAAAGCGTATTGATCTTCTCATTAGATTCGTCAAACGTTTGGAAATAGCAAATTCACCGCGAGTCACATACCAATAGAAAAAATGGCTGCAGACGTTTTGACAAAAACATTTACATTCAAAAAAAAATAATGACTACTATAATTTAATTAATGATGTTATAAGTGTTTAATTTTATATTTGTTATGTTGTAATTGCGAAAGCGATAATTTAGGAGAAAAAATGCCATCGTTTATCTTCCCTGCTGTGCATGCAAATAACATTACTCAGACAAGGATCAGATTATTACGTGACATCCTTTCAATTGTTGTGTTACCGTTGTTGTGTTAAGACGTTCAAAATTATATGTGCTTAATGTTTTTAAATATATATTTAAAGTATTAATTATTAATTCAATATTTTCAGTCAGCTATGTTAAAACATACCAACTCTCCTACATTTTTTCTTCAATGAGCTTTTTGCTTATAAGAAGTCAAAATCTAAAATACTTTTTCTTTACAATTCTATAAGCTTCTTTCGGTGCTCTTTCCTCAATACAATACAAGCAAGTCTACCTTCAAAAGCATCTTTAAGTAATCTTTCACCACAGAAATACACCATCTTCTCTGATATCGCCATTATTCCTTCTTTATGTTTTGGTGGAATCTTTTACTTTTGCTTCTTTCTCTAAAGACTCCGAAATTTTAGAAAGGCAGTTCGAAACGTAACACTAAAAGTGTCCTTTGAAAATCATCGAATAACTAAATTAATTCCATGTTTTATAGAATATCATATGTTTGTACAACACATGTAAGTCCTCAAACTTTTTATGGTTTTTTTTTAAAGCATTGAAGCCTACCTTTTAGCAATTTTCATTATTTCTACAGATGCATTAAGGTTTCATATTATGATATTAAATTTCATAGCATTTTCTTTTTCATAATTTTTAAATGAAAATTTATAAATTTTCTCAAAGATATTTAATAAATGCGTTGTAAAACACATAGTAAAAATACTTTTAGGATAATGCACCTTTATTTTTTTGTAAATACAGAAAAGATTCATTTTGAATAATTTATATTTTCCTGAAGAACATTTACCAAATATTATAAACAGAAAAAAATTAGCATCGTTAATCCTTCATTCAGACTATATATACATATACAGGGTGAATATAATTAAAATCCCACTTTCAAAATGCTGTCAAAAAAAAGTTGAGTTGAGATGAGTTCAAATTTGAAGATTAACGAAGAAGAGGGAAACGGTACGGCATCAAAAAAGGTTTCAAAGTGCATTAATAGATGGAGCTGTTAGTGGTATAAAGAAAGTGAATTCGGCTGCAAGTGATATTTTGAATCGAAATGACAACCTATTTGGCACGAATTCACATTAAACCAAGTATAATGTTCTACGTGCTTGATTGCTGCTTTTTTTTGACGGAAAAAATGACTGCCAAGTCATTCAACATTTGTGACACTGCTAGTGGAAAGCCCATTCACCACGATAAGGTCGCATCAAGTTGGATGGGAAAAGTCGATGTAACTTTTTTTTTATGCCACACAGTTTTCCTTTTCTTCGATTATTTTCAGTTTAAATGTGAATTCATTGTGACGAGTGGATCTTTTTTTACAGCATTTTGAAAGTGGGACTTTAATCATTATCACTCTGTATATACACTCCTGCCCATAAATTAGGAATAATGAAGTTCAGGCAAAGAAAGAGACAGAAGCAAAACAAATTTGACTTATTTTTAAAGTCTATTTATCAAACAAAAGGTAAACAGCAAAAAATATGCTATATGTTTGACATAATTAATAAAAATTGCGATTTTTACTCCCTGGAGCAAATTTCAAAAAAGAACATGTTTACAAAAAAACAGTATAACATGGTTAATATGGACTATGTCTCCCGGACGATGCAATACAGGCCTTACAACGCCCGGGCATGCTGAGTATCAAATTATCAATCTGATCTTGGGGAATATTACACCACTCATCAAGCAATACCCTCCGAAGTTCCTGTTGACCGGTGGGAGTGGGTTGACGGGCTGCAATTCGTCGGCCAAGCATATCCCATACATGCTCTATTGGATTCAAGTCCGGTGAGTATGCTGGCCAATCCATACGATTGATATCCTTCAATTGAAGGCATTCGTCTACAATGTTTCCACGGTGAGGACGGGCGTTGTCATCCATAAACAGAAATTCAGCACCAATAGCGTCCCGAAACAAACGTACATGTTGTTCCAGAATGCCCTCCCGATAGATGTGGCCTGTCATCGTTACACTCTGAACATGCAGGTCAGTTCTGGAACCAAGAATAATTCCTCCCCAAACGAGCCATCCTGCACCACCGTAACGGTGTCGTTCAATGGTGTTCTCTTGGTGGTAACGGGTACCTGGCGCTCTCCATATGAAAGTCCGGCGAGAATCAGACTGCAAACTAAACCTGGACTCGTCGGAAATCATCACACCAGACCATTGTTGCGGTGTCCACAATGCATGCTCTCTACTCCAGGTGAATCGCAGGCGACAGTGAGTTGCGGTAAGTGGAACACATCTGACAGGCCTACGAGCATATAGACCAATGTGCCCTAAGCGTCTGTACACGGTCTGCCTTGAAACTCTCGTACCTGTAGCTGAAGAGAGCTGACGAGACAGGTCTGATGCTGGGCTCCGTCTGTTTCTTTTGGCAGTAACTGCTAAATACCGGTCCTCATTCGGCGTTGTAACTCGGGGACGACCTTTGCTGTAACATTTCCCATTACCACCATCTTGGAATCGTTGCCATAGCCTGGAGATGACACTCTGAACGATTCCAAGTTCCTCGGATACTTCCAGGTGGGGACATCCACATTCCAGTCGTCCTATAATTCTACCATGTAAAAAATCATCCAAATGCTTCCTTTGTGCCATAACTATGCGGTTATTGCACTGAAAGGCTTTTAAAGCGCTTGTGAAAAATTTTACTTATTTGCCACCATTCCTTATATACCCCTCTCTTACACTCTCGTCATTGTGACGTACTATCCGCGCCATCTGGTGGTTTCCTGTAATTTGCATATTCTTCTTCAAGATGTGTGTTATAATTCTACAGGTGCAATTTTTATTTTAGAGTTCAATTTCTGTGTGATTCTGAATTATCCTTAATTTATGGACATGAGTGTAGATACTTATATAAAGAAAATAACACAACAACACAAATACAAAATACGTGCTAAGAAGTAACCAACTAGACACAAGATTATTTTGCGTGACAGAATCTACAAAATAATTTGCTGCATTCAAGTTGTTTAACAAACTATCACAGTATTGTCAACCCAAAAGCCTTGAAGTGCAGAAGTCGTTCAAGACCATATTGCGCATAGGCTACTGCAATGAAATTGAAGATTATGAGAAAAATAAAAATATTATAAGGTTGAACGACATTTTAGATAAAAAATAACACAAGAAAATTATACAAAATTCACCATAACGAAGTGTGGAACAAGTGTTCCTGGAAATTGTAAAACCTGACAGAAATTAATAAAACGAAAAAGAAAAATTTATAAAAATCCAAAAGAAGTTAATTATAGAATCCTGTAAATACCTTTACCATGAATATGTATTATAAAATTGTATATTATAAAATATTAAAATAAATAAGACTATAGTTCAAGGGTCTTGTAATAGTAATATCTTGACCATGAAGTTATTAAACTTCTTTCCTGAACACCCGCCATATCTTTTATAATAAAATTTTTAAAGATTTATTTCCTTTATCTTTGAAACTAATATATTTTATCTGACCTTTTTTTATTTCATCTTAGAAATTAATCATCTTTTAACAGTTGACACTTCATAAATATTGTAATTTGTTAGTTCTTTTTAAGTAGATTTTTGAAATAATTTTTCTTATATTTTCTTATATTTTTCACCAGTTTGATTCAAAATTGATAAAACAAAGCTAATTACTTTGTAGATGATAAACGTCATTTATAGTGAAGCATCTGTCTACAATGTTTTGAGCTCATTTTTTTTTTTTTTATTCTAATCACTGATTATATAAAGAAATGTAATTTAAATTTTAATATTTAACTACCTTTAGATATTATTATTTCCAAAATTAAATTATATCTAGCTACTTTTGAAAAAAATAATTTTTCTTTTTTTAAATGTTTAGTTAATTAAAAATCATATATTATTTAAAGTTTAACTTTGATGGTTTTATTCGGGATTACAGAATAGAGAAAAGAAATTCAATTTGTTGTAAAAAATCTGTAAGATGTGTTCACTTAAAGAGACGTTTATTGCACTAGAAAATTCCATTTAACAATAAATTTTCTTGGCCATAAAACACCATTTAGAGTTTCATTATGATCAGATCATTCAGCGTTTTTGTCGCACTGTATGTTTATTCTCTGCTTTCTGTATCATAGGGATTAGCGTCTTTATACTGAACTTTGTAAATCTTTAGAAAGATGCTCTATGGTTAACATCCGATGAAGAATTCAAAATAAACACATTCAACATTTTTTTTTTTTAATTTAGCGTGTTTTTGTCTGTATTTAAATTCTAACAAAGTATTTTTTTCTAAGAAAGGACAAAAAAATACCGGACTAATCAATCATTAACAATAAAATGTTTTTTTTTTGTTTTTTTTTTTTTTTTCCCATTGATGGTGATCGATGGTGAAATTTTCTGGGCCATAAAACGTCATTTAGAGTTTCATTATGATTAAATATTTTATATGGTACTGTATGTTTCTTCTCTGTTTTCTGTATCACAAGAATTAGCGCCTTTATACTGAATTTTGGTAATCTTTAGCAAGATGCACTATGATTAACATCTTATGAAGAATTTGAAATAAATACTTTTTTTTCTTTAGGGTGTTTTTGTTTAAGGAGAAAACAATACCGGACTACTCAATCCTTAATAATGAAATGGTTTTTTTTTCCATTGATTATGATTATATATAGAAACTAAGATATCAATAGGGAAATTATAGGCCATAAATATAATATATTAATATTTTTGATCCAATAGGAAAGTGATTCATTTTATAACTGTGGCGAATAAATAATTTGCTATTGGTTAAGAGGATAATACTTAAAGAGGATAAAATTTAAATACTGAGGCAAAAGTTTCTTTCGAATTTCATTTCTTCTACTCACTTTGACTATACGCGTGCATATATGATTTCCCATGCATTATGGGTATTCGCGCGAATGCATGCATTGGGAGATGATGTACTATTGGGCTAAATGTTGCTTGTTGGTCTATTAGAAGGATTGCCAATCGTTAAAATGAATTTGTCATTCAACTAATTTGTCAGGAATAGCTGAACCAGTGCAGAACACAGAGTCAAGACAATGGTTGATTTATAGAGACGATAGAACGATAGGCTGCAGACATCGATGTAATGGCTCTCATAACATCTGATTCATCATTATCAATGATCTGGAATAATCTCGTTCTTGATACCATAGGTTGCGTGTTCAAATCCCAGTTTTACCTTATGCATTTGTAGTGGTTCAGAATAAACTTTAAATAGTAGGTTCCGGTCTAATTTGCTATCATGTGTAAAAATTAACTACAGAGCGATAAACCAAACCAGTGACAGAAATAAAATTAAAAGCCAAAGTCATCTATACGGTACTGAGAAAACGGAGTGTGTGCACGGAGGTACGCTAACTATATTCTACAATATTAAAAAAAAATTTAACTTCATTTCATCATGACTTTATATGTCAGATTAGGTAATACCTAGACGTAGACACCTTCATTTTTAATAATAGTGTTTCAAATTTTCAAATACTTTGATCTTCAGACATCTCCCCGATTGAACACATTTGGAGCTTTGGTTTGTTGCTCTACGGTCATTTTGGGCATACTTTAGGCTAATTAGACCGGGACCTACAGTTTAATGTACACATTTAGAGTAGTAGTAACATCCGTTTTTCAAAACCTCTCGACAATATGACAGTTGGTAGGATAATGTCAAGAGATAATTCACCAATTTTGTAAGTCAAAATCATGATGGACAACATATTGCATACTGATAAGACGGGCCAACGCCTTATTAATTGATTCCTTATAAATATTTGTATCTCCTGAAAAACATGTCTAAAATTTTAATGGTCACTTTTTCAATACGCATACTATACACACATATTCTACAATACTATATACACATACTATAAATATATTATACACACATACTATACTCATATATTATGTACACATATAGCATACATTCTATGTTACTTTTCCGTATACATATATTGAATTTTATTCCCTTCGAATAACACCATCTTAATACTTGATTTAGAACATTTATTTTTACATACATTTAAATACATACATCCATATATTACACATACATTTATATACATACATCCTTATATTAAACATACATTTATATACATACATCTATATATTACACATACATTTATATGCATACATCCATATATTGCACATACATTTATATACATACATCCATATATTACACATACATTTATATACATAAATACATACATGCATTTTGATACATTAATTTCAGACAGTTATTTTTTCACTACTTATTTAACAATTGTGTTACGATTTACATTTGAACTTCTTTTTGTAAGTGTACTTTTATTTGATATATTTTATATTCACTTCTAAAATATTTTGTTATTTTCGAAAAATAAAAACAAAATGGGAATTCACTGAGATATTCCAAGTGATCTTCACCAAATTCCATTTGGCCATTGCCCTACCATTGCTATTTGACCATTGACTGCTAAATATGTTTTTCTTAGAAACTTCTCCATTAAAGAATAGTTCTGTATCTAAGCCAGCTGTTCTTAAGAAGTGACCGAATTTGTTTAACCATCTGCTTCAGGCATCTTACTAGTAGAGAAAATAATCGCACTATATATAGGATGAGAGATATATTAATTTCATCAAGAATCCTTCTGGTGGAATTATTATATATATTAAAAGAAAAATTAACATTAAATTGATTTTCTTTAGATATATATTGTAAAATTATTTGCGTAAACAAAAATTTATTGCTCTTAAATCAGAAATTTCTTATGCAAAATGTTAATGAATACCTTTTTTTAAAAAAAAAACATAAGATTTTGTAACCAAATATGCCTTAATGAAACTTTAAATTTTTACAGTGATACATTTAGGAATATTATCATAGTTAACGATTATTTAACTTACCGTTTTGTAATAAATAAATTTTTTATATTAAAATGAGTCAAATGTCAATTGAGGGTGTCACATTGACAAATAAAAACAAATGCGACGAAATAAAATTCAATGAAGCATTTATAGATTTGAAATGGAATATATGTAAACAATGTGATATAATTTGATAAAAATCTAGAACCTTCTGCGCAGAATAAAATATAGGGTGTCCACATGAAACCTCCATGATTTCAATTGTTAATTGTAAGGAAACTATGAGTCTATAATTTGGCTTACTGTATTATGAATAGCAACACAACAAGTTTATTTTTCTGCAATTTTTTTCTAAATAGTTAATTTTTGTTGTAAGCATTATTAATATATCATGTAATTGCCATTCTTTTATTTAAAGTGTTGATTAATGAGCACAGAGGACAACACACAAGAGAAAGTGTGTGATATGGTACGATGAAACTAAATCATCGATTAACGTCAAAATGAACAAAGGAATTTCAAAAGAATGTACAAACTGGAAACACTAGATTTAAAAGCAATTAAGGCATGAATTGACAAGTTGCTTGCCACGGATAGTGTTAACCAGTCTGCTTCGAGTTCAACAACATCAATTCGTAGATCGACACTGGAGCTGAACATTCCACGGTTAACAGTCTATAAGGTACTGTATGAATGACTGTATGTGTGCCTATAAATGTCAATTCCTTCAAAAAAAGCCTGGATACGAACCAAAATGAAAATCTTTAGGACCAGGTCTCATATTACTGTAGAGAGTCACGGAGCCAAGTCAGACTTTTATCTAGGAGTACTCCATCACAAGAGAAACTGCCCCCTTTCCCTTCAGCCATGAGTCTTTACGGGGTCGTGAGTTTGATCTAGATGTCTAACAAGTGGAATAAGAAAAAACAAAAACAAATCGGTCAATCAATTATTCTACCTAACAGTCAGTTTCAGTTCTACCTTTTAATTTCAAATCTTCTCGAATCGCACAGTAAAAATGAGATTATAAAAATAAATATAATTAGGATAATAGTAATAATAAATGAAATAAAATGTATTTTTGAAACAAAATTTTGGTTATTATGGCTGTAAATACCTCCTCGAAAATAAGAAAATATTATTGAGTTAATTTTCGAAGCGCAAATTGCATTTCTTCAACGTTTGTTTCTTCTTTAAATTATTCTGAAAGAATTTTCGCTAGTTCGATAAAACTGCTTCTTCTGCTTTTCCGTCACCATCCCTTCCGTCTAAAGCGAAATTCTATCAAAAACAAGACAGAGAAAAAAAAGGTCAAAAACCTAATGTTTTCTCCACAGACAAGTTGCTTCAAAGAGAAAAATTCTTCCTAAAGCATCTGGTAGGAAAAGTATTTTCCGGACTTACCAGAGATCGATAAACTTCGAACCGGTACCTAAAAAAAGTTTGAAGTTTATTAATGGATTTTATATCTAAAGGCACGTTCCGAAAATAGAAAAATATATCAGAGTATTGAAATATAAATAAATTCACAATTTGTTTTTTAATTCGCTTATGGTTCGAAGTTATATTAAGAATAACTTTGTTACAATGAATTTTATTTATTATTTGTAAACTAAATTGATTAACTTATTTTAAAGGCAATTAAAACTATTATACATTTTAAGATTATCTATATTTTTAAACATAATAATGGAATCAAATGTAATTTAAAGAAAAAAGTTTCAAATTTAAATCCGTGAGCAATATAAACACTAACGACGCTTATTGCCATGTAACAAATAAAAAAAAGGCTCCGAATATTTTGAAATTTATCTCTATTTATATTCGAATACAGCGTTGAAGTTCTCTCCTTATATCTATTTTTATTTATATATGTTTGTAGATATGTTTTTGTGAATAGTCAATAGTGTTTTTATAAATATTTGGCAGAATATTAAAACGAGATTAATGTTTTCAATTTGTAGTAGTAACTATTGAAAGGCGTCAAAAAATGCATTAAATTATTTTTACTTCATACGGAAATGGAATAAAAGGTGTAATAGAAAGAAAACTATGATATAGCATATTTTGTTTACTCTGAATCTAATGCAAATATTTATTACGCTGAAAATGAATATTGTTATAGTTTGCTGATTTAAAACCAAAATCGTTGATACATGTTCTCCTAAGTTTACGGTTTTGATTTCGGAAGAAAAAATAGTTCTGATTTTTCACAGCGTGAAAATACACTTTTGTACAAAAAACTGCTTTTTTTCTACAACTTCTCTTTTAAGAAAAAATAACAAAAAGTATTGGTATACGTTTTCATTTAAAATAATATTTCGAAAGGAACTAAACATAAATTATAACTTGTCTCCAATTACATATTAAGTCGAATATGTGATTACAGATATTGTTCGATTTGAGCTGCACAGTTTTAATCTAAAAATCGAATGCAATTCACAACAACACTAGACAATTCGTATGCTTAGATAGCTGAAACATGCTATAAAAGACAACAAAATTCTAAATATCGTTTTGATAAACACTGTTCATTAGTTAACTCACATACAAAAGTCACGGTTAACAGTGTAAGCAGATTCTTTCTAGATGCTTGAAAAAATCTGTTTATCATTCTGTTTACCAATGGTTTGCTGAGGATT
This sequence comes from Caerostris darwini, assembly GCA_021605075.1. NCBI lineage: Eukaryota > Metazoa > Arthropoda > Arachnida > Araneae > Araneidae > Caerostris > Caerostris darwini. The sequence continues at coordinate 58,241 of BPLQ01014677.1, forward strand.
CACTGCAAATTGTTCAGAACAGATTAATTAAAAATTAAGTTTTATTCAATATTTCATGATTATGGTGATGTTCATGCAATTTGTTTGTTGCTGTAACAAGATAAAAATATCTGGAGGCACAGATGCATATCTAACTTATACGGAATATATTTATGAAGCAATGTTCTCTTCGTAGAGATAAGGCCAATTATGCATGAGGAATAAAAACGCCACTGACACACCATCACAAATTATGCGTGCAATGAAACTTATTGGTAAAGAAGAGTATATTTAGTATCACAGAATCAGCATCAGCATAATCAGCAGTTACTCGTGTAAGTAAAATAAGCTTCATGGATCAATAAAATATCACAATATAAAAACTATATACAACCATAATTTGCACTGCTTTTACTATTAATGCATGGAGGATCCAATTATTTAGTTATGTACTAAATCTTAATAAATCTTACTAAATCTTTCATGATTATAGTAATGTTCATACAGTTACTGTAATAAGATTAAAATATTTTGACGCACATAGGTATATCTAACTTGAATATATTGTAGAACCTGAGGCAATGTTCTCTTTAGAAAGATAAGGCTTAATTATAAATGAAGAACAAAAAATAACTCACTGTCACACCACAACAAATTATATGAGCAATGGAACTTATTGGTAAACAAGGAATATTTAGTAGCTTAGTAGTAGAAGTTAAGTGTGTGCTAAGTAAAATAAGCTTCATCGATCTCTAAAATATGAGAAGGCTTAAAATTTTCTACAATCATAATTTGAACTGTTTTTACTATTTAAGCATGGGAAAACTAATTATTTGGTAACATACTTTCTCTTTTAAACATTTATTTTCAGTTCGAAATTTTTTAAGCCTTTTATACTTTCATTGTTCAAAGTTATATCATCCGTTTTCCCTGTCTCATTCTTATACTCAATTTCTTAACTACTATTCCTCTTCATTTGTTAGTTGTTATTCTTCTTATTTTGTTAGCTGCTATTCCTCTACATTTGTTAGCTGCTGCTCCTAATTATTCAATCTATACATATTAATACTACTTCTAGGAATATTTCTAGAAAACTACTACTAGGAATACTTCTTCTTGCTTTTTGATTTACACATTTTAAAATGGTATGTGCATTGTATTGCTACGTGTTACAAATTATTGCCCTACTTTGTGTACTATAAATATATTTCTATGCATATTTCTATGAATTTTTTTCTCATATCGTTTTGAATTCTTTAATATTTACTTAAGTTCTGTCTGATATTAATTTCTTTTGTTTCTTTTATGTAGAATCATATATATTCATTGTTTAATCAGTGAAACATCAAAGGTGAATTTTGAGAAAAAAAGTTGTTTCCTCCATTTCCAAATTTACCTCGTATTTTCTTTTACCCCGTATTTTCTTTCCTGGTATTTTATTTTGCCGAGTTTCTTCCATTCTTGCTAGGCTCGGATAATTGTTGATACTTCCTCCCTCTTCTTCCATTTTTTCTTTCTTAATTTTTTTTTATTGCGTGCCGGCACAGAATCACGTACATCATTTCCAACTGTAAAAGGGCATCTAAGCTCTAGGCACAACGATGTGGTGTGGTAGTGGTCGTCATATTCGCAAAGAACTTGGAACTATACTATTTTCCTGCTTTTTTATCACCATAAAGCAATTTATGCGTATGAAATATATTATAGTGGTAACAGTATCAAGCAGAAATAACATCTCATAAAAATTAATGTCTAAATCCTCTTAAAATATAAGTGCTTCCATCATGTGCAATTTATTGTTGTTCATTCAACAGACTCTATCGCAACTTCTTAAGTTCAGTTCGTTCCATTTTTTTTTAGCAGCTCCGACTAGGTTTCACCGTAAAATTTCAAGTCAAAACGCAAAATAGCAAAGTCAATTGAATGTGTATTCGCTAGCCAGAAATACTGCACCATCTTACGTAAACCTTACAGTACTGGCAAAATTGATAACTATGCCCCGTACTGAATTTGTGAAATGGATAGATATCTTTTAAATATTATGTAATTTTCATATACACTGGGGTGAAAAAATTAAATATTGCAACAATTAATGAGAAGACAAGGTTCAAAAGGTATAAACATCCAATTCAATAGAAAGATTATTCATATGCAAATATTAGGAAAATGATGCCATAGCATATGAGATAACGTAGCAGAAAGCTACTGTAAAGTGAAAGCATAAACGAATTTTTGTGTAAGTTCAAGTGAGTTCGCTCTTGTAATTTATTTCCTTCTGGACGACTTTGCACATGATATAATGATCGGCAATGTTGAAGAAAAGCGTAATGGAATAAACAAACTCCAAGAGTTTCAAATGTGCTATTTCATATATTGTAATAGTCTTCCAAACCACATGTACAGTAGTAAGAAAGCTCACTGGTGGTTGAGAGAAAAATAATGTCAATACATCATCGATATATCGTTCCAGAATTAAAAAGAGAGCTATACCATACAGCATTTCTCAGCAACTGCGTATTGCTTACAGTGATTACACGTTTCCAGTGGTCAGATGTCTTTATATTTTGTTGGCCTATTCACAGCTGTCCTGAACAGTGCAACCCATTGAAAGCTCCCCATGGGTGGCATTCTTTTAGAACCGTATAAGGAAAATAAAAGTCAATTATCTTATCCATAAAGTATCTTCTTCATTAGTGATTTGACTCATTTATACGTATCATTTATCGATACTAGCTGAGTGATGAAGACGGTTTTATACTACTAATATCAGTGATATTGGCAATATAATATCAGTGACGTTGTATTTCTAGGAAGGATGACGAAGTGCGAGTGGATTGATCCTCAAATGTTTGACGGATGGGTTTTTATTGGAGATTACAATTGTCAGAAAACTTTCCTTCTCTATTGTTGCTTGTTCTGGGGTACCACAGTGCAAAATTCATTTTGATGGACGATAACATCAAGACACAGAACATTCGAACTGTTGTTGCTATTTCTAAAACGATAAGATGACTAGAAGTAATTGGAAAAATTATCCCCCTGATTTTATTTTTTATTTTATATCTGATGTGGATTGCTTTGGAGAGTTGCTTTCCGGAATGATCATATCCGCCGGAAAACACCTAACAAGAGAAGCAAATGTTCATCAGAAAATGACTCACTCTTATTTCAACACTCACTCTTACAACTTCAGTCTTACTTCAACAAATGAGACATAACCAAGCAACCCCTGCAATTAAAGGAGGTCATGTTCCTTACTAATAGACATCTATTATGTCCTCTCTTTAGGGCAAACAAGCATTTTTACCAACGCTACTCTTTAAATAGCTTTAATATAACTTCTGGTTAGATTCCATACTGTATGAGTTGTGTTTATTTTTTTGTTGTTGTTGTTAAGCCTTTTCTATTCTTTAAGTACATAAATATGTTTCTGAGTTCTGAATTTCATGCATCTCAAGTGATTTCTTACAGAATTAAGGGGAAAAGATAGTCCATACATATATTTTTTACTCGTGTATATGCTGCCAATGACAAAATTCCACATATTATCATAGCTTTAAGCATATTTATATTTAAAAAAATTCTATAACGTGTTTCACTATATTAACTACATTGTTAACTACATTAACTACATTGTTAACTACCTTAACTACATTGTTAACTACATTCACTACATTTTCGTAATATAGTGAATAACGTAAACATATTTTGTTAATAAATTTATAATACACACGCATATAAATATATATATATATTTATTTTATAATTTAATATATCATATTTATTTATTTTATAATTAATATATCATATTTATTTATTTTCTAATTTAATACATCAAAGAAAAAAATTCCCCAAAAATAGGCAGATATATCACAAATTTTCAATATTTCCTAGTGGAATATGATTTACTTCCTTCGAGTAATTTCATGCAGCTGTGCCAGTTTGGATAAATGATTTCAATTCGTTCATACTACTTTCCCGATATTTTTTACTCATTATCGTTTTTCATAGTCACAGTTAGCTTCCAACAAAAGTTAATCTATACACTTATTGAACCATGATATATAATTTCTCATTTCTTTTACTGTTACAGAAATATTGCAGCAGTATTTTTTTAGTAAATATTGTAAATTAGACTATTTTATCTAGCCTAGAAGATATTTATTTGTAGTGGCTTAAGAATTACTAGAAATCCCTGTAATACTAAACACAATTTTCAGAGGAAAGAAAACATATTGAGATGACAGGCTTACTTATTTCAAAATATGCCAGCAAAAAAAAATTATCACTCGTAGATCAATCTAACATTTAATTGTGCTAGTTTGATTGAGTGATAACATTTAATTGTGTTAGTTACGGGTTATATTTTTATATATTTCACTTATTTTGATATTTTTCACCTAACAACCTAATTGTTTAGCATTTATTATGAGAATAATTGAGTAATATTGTCAATTGGTTTAAAAATAAATAAATGAAATGAAATGCAATAAGATATTTGTGATCATTTTCCAACAAAGTCCTTATTCATTTAAAATCGCTTTTGCCATCACCATAATGTATTTGCTGTACGGTATGCATTTTATACTGCATTAACTATATGTGAAATAATATGATGCACTATTAATTACTCATTTTAAGCGGTAAGGCTGAATGGTTATAAATTTAAACAATATGTAACAAAAAAAAATGTCATTACTGCTTCTGTATGAGAAGCAAGTAATCATCAATCAAGTCCCATGTAATCATCAATCATCTGTAAGAGTATTTGAAATTAGGGGTCAAGATTTATTGGACATGCGAATAAAATTCCACAAACTCGAAGTTCAGCCAGTTTAACATTTATTTTGACATTTTGTTACTTGCAAAATGTTTGGTTGCAAACCAAATATACAAATGAAGGAGAGTATTGAAGTCATTGGGTCCACGCTCAAAGCAATAAGGAAGATTATTGAAAAATAATATTTCTTTGTGTATAGCATTGACATATGTTTCTTCCTTATTATTACAGGTCAGTAAAAAGACCAGTTTTCTCCATCCAGATAATTTCTAAATAAACGTAAAACAGAACTATATCAACAGTTACAATAAAAATATTATTTTAAATTTCAAGAACATAATTTGCTAGTTGCAATTTTTTAAACATCAAAATACAAATTCTTGTAAGTAGAACAACATAAATTATAATTTGATTAATACTAACCTCATATTACAGTGAAATTCAATGAGTTTCATTACCTCTTATTTCGTTCAAATTTGAATGAAAAATAGAAATGATTGCTTTAATAAATTTATATCAATTTAAAAAAAATCATTAAAAACAAATGTAGCAATATTTCAGTGGCATTAATGCACACTGACTACCAATAAGTATTTGGACGCCCATGCAAATGACGATATCTGCGGTCCTGAGGTACGTCACGGACTCCGCCGGTATATATCGTGTAAGAAACAGCATCGGCATTAGTCGCATGCAAGACGCTGCGCAGTTCGGAGCTCTCTGATTTCGAGAAAGGTATAATTATCGGGTATCACAAATGTGGCCGATCCTTAAGGGACATATCTAGCGATCTGAAGTACCCAAAATCGACAGTGGCCTATGTGATTAAGAAGTGGAAAGTGAGCGGTGATTGTCGGAATGTGCCCCGCATCGGCAGACCAAAGAAACTGGGAGATAGAGACCGACGAGTGCTCACCAGAGAAATTCGGAAGAACCGCACCCAACCGAGGGCCCTCCTCCGTGAGGAGTTTCCGTGAGGATTTCAATGAATACCATCCATTTCATACAATGGATACCATTTCATACAATGTAATAATACCATTTCATGGTCGTGCTGCTGCCCATAAGCCTTTAATCACAAAGTCCAACCACGCTGCTCGGTTAATGTGGTGCAAAGCACATCGAAATTGGACTGTAGATCAGTGGAAACGGATTCTTTGGAACGAATCAAGGTTCACCCTTTACCGTTCGGATGGCAAGGTCTGGGTCTGGCGTCTGCCTGGAGAACATTTCTTGCCAGAATGCATTGTACCAACAGTCAAGTTCGGCGGAGGTGGAATTATGGTCTGGGGGTGTTTCTCCTGGTATGGACTGGGACCCTTGGTCCCCATTCATGGTAAGCTCAACGCCGATGCCTACTGCACTATTTTGGATGACAATGTGCTTCCTACGTTGTGGCAGTTTTACGGGTTGGACCCCTGTTACTTCCCTTTTACTTACTGTTACCTGTTACTGTTGGACCCCTGTTAACGTCGAAACATGACAATGCCAGTTGTCATGTTTCGACGTTAACCAAGGCTTGGTATGGTGCCAATGGAGTTCATCGAATGGACTGGACTGCCCAGAGCCCAGATCTCAACCCTATCGAGAACCTCTGGGACGCGTTGCATCGCCGAATTCAGGGGTGCACTAAATCGGTGAAGGAACTTCTATGTCTTCTCCAAGCCGAGAGGAAGAAAATACCACTAGCTGTCATACAAAGACTTGTGGAAAGTATGCCCCGGAGGGTTCACGCTGTAATTGCCTCTCGTGGAGGCTCTACCAACTATTGATTTTGAATAATTTTCGTTTTTCTTTTCTATCACAGGTGTCCAAATACTTATTGGTAGTCAGTGTAGTAGATATAAAATGCTACTAGCAGTGTATAGTCTTCAAGATTTACCAATTCAACCCTTGCCAGATGAAAAACAAAATATCATGAAGAAAACTAAGATGCATTTTAATAAAACGCATAATTTAGAATCATATTCTAAAATTTATTTTTCTTTTTAAAATTTATATATTTTTTTATATTCGAAAATTTATTTTTCTTTTTAAAATTTATATATATTTTTTTATATTCTAAAATTTATTTTTCTTTTTAAAATTTATATTTTTTTTTTATATTCTAAAATTTATTTTATTTTCTATTTTTTTATCATGAAGAATAAATAACTCTTTTTAAAAACAACCGTTTTTTTTTTGTCATATAAAGTAGATGCGATTATGTTATATTTTTCTCAATTAATTAAAATAAGGTCAATGTTAATTTAAGAAAATTTTAACTGCAATTTTATTAAAGGTTTATTTCTTAAAAAAAACATTTTTAGAAATTTAATTGTTAGAGTAGTTAATTAAGGTAAATAAAAATTAATTACTAAATAATATTCGTAATTGTATCGTCGTAAATTTAAAACACATATTGATAAAATATTTTTCAGTTTCAAATAATTGCTAGTAGACTGGTCTATTTGATTACTTTGGAAACAACATATGATTTAGGAATTTGAATTAAAATTTCGATAAGATTGCTTGCATATTTTTTGTCTTTCACATTTATCCCTTGTTATAATGGATACTTTTAATATTTAAAAATTTCTTTTAATTATAATAATAAAAAATAATTTATGATAACTGGGCAAATACCTAATATGCATATTAAAATGGCCCTAATATTGACATTTATGTTTCATAATTTAAGTTTGATAATATTTAAATGCATTACAAGTTTTACTGTACAAACTATATCGGAATGTTAAAAAAAAAACCACGAAATAAATACAGTAGAAAAATACACTTTTTATTTATTATTTTCGCATTATATAGATTTATGTAATATCTTTATCGTGGGATTGAAGTTCATTTTTACATTTTACCACGTTGATTTATTTAATTTATTGTGCCAAACAACAAATTAATGTAAGAGATATGCAAGCCTCAATAATATGTAAGCTCTTAACCCAAACCGTCTCTACTGATTTTTTTAAATAAGTTGAAAAGGTGCTTTAAAATGGACAAAACACAGTGAAAATTTAACTGATATATAAAGATATCATTAAAATAAATTGTTGTATATCAGTAAACTAAAACAAATTCAAACTAAAACAATTTCAAACCCACCACTGATTATTTAAAATAAAATCAAAGATAGAACCATATATTCGGAAATTAAAACATCAATACTGCATAATAAATAGGAAAAACGCCCTTTTTAACACTTCATTCAATTAATAATACCCTAACTAAAACTTTATATACATTTCTCAAATCTACTTTCGTAACCATTAATTTACATTACATTATTTATTATATCATTACGTTCTTTAATAGGTAATAATTGAGTCTTTACACTTTAATAAAAACTGCAGTTACAAGGTCAATGTCAAAAAAAGTAAATGCTGCGTTCATACTTACATCTTTAGTAATTGTGTCATTTTTTAATTCTAACAAAAAACCAATATTTTTTTCTTACTTTCAGAAAAAATATAATAGACAAATTAAGTTGACAGAAATCTTCATGTGCAATTTATGTAATTCAGACATATTACTGACTGTATTACAAATTCTAAAAGTGAAAAACCGTTCCGGAAATAAAACAACAACCCCACCAAATGCATCAAATAAAAAAGAAACACCTCTTTACTAATTCATTGCACGTTAAATCTAAATAACATATAAGCGGCCCAACTGAAACTTTCCCTACTGAATTTCTCAAAACAAATCACAAGAAAAACGTGCTTGCCTCATGGAAACATACGTGAAAACTCATCTGCTTACGTGAGTTTTGTCACTTAACACCTCCTACTCATTTGTGGTAAGGAGAGTGTGCATACGTGCTGTGACTACTCGGACCACCACCCAATGCAACATACTGCAGGTAAGAGAGAAACGTTACATGTAATTTCTTTGATGGACTACAATTAATCAAGACGCATATTTCAGGCTCAGAGAGAGAGCTTTCTAAAGTTGGTGATCAAACGACCATGGTAATTAGATAAAAGAAAACGGGGACCATGGCCATATTGACGTTTCCTTTCATGTTTCTGATTATGCAAACATTATAATGATTTTCGTTTTCGCGTTTTGTACAGTAATGATTTAGTATTCTTTACCTTAATTCAAATGTATGAAGGAGTATCGGAAATTAAATTAAAGGTAAACACGGATACTGAATCTTAATACATTTGTCAAAACGATTAATCTTGTATACGCTTGTTGATTGTTATTAATAGAATCCTCAGTAGGTACACAAAAGGAAACAAACATCAGAAATTTGATTATTTGAGATTTTATGTAGTTATATTTTTATGTTTATAAATTTATATGGATTAAATTTTGATGTTCGTGTTTACTATAAATAAAATATTATATTTATTACAATGTATATTGTAAATATTTATGTTTTGAAATGTATGTAGATTCTAAATGTTTGACTTATGAATTAGTCTTTGAAATTAAATTAAAAAAAATAATGATATAAAATCTCTAATGTGTGACGAACCAAATATATTAAAGAAATTCTCAGAGGTTACGTGAAAAAAATAGAAAATCAATAATTTTAATAATTTAGCAATATATTAGCAACAATTTAATGCATTTATAATTTCACTGAATTGAATAATTTTATTATTGTTTATGAAGAATTACATTGTTGCATAAAATGTGTACTAGCAGCAGGATAAATAAGTACATACTAAATATTATTTTCATATTCATTTTTTGACACATATATAAGGTTTAATTAAAATTAGGTATAATTTCGTTTTTCGTTAAAATTAACTATTTTTTTGATTTTGTTAATAATATCTAAATTTGGTATTCCAGCAAAACAACGAGTTTGAGCAAGAAATTCAACATATATTAACTAAAATAAAGTCCAGAATAATTCATATAATAAGTAACATAAACTCCAATAAATTAATATAATAATTAACATAAAATCCAAAATAATTTAACATATTTTAATGACTTATTGCGTAAAGATTAATGAGTAATATTTAAGTGTGCAATAACTGAATATTTTATTTTTTATAGTTTAATTAACTGCATAAAAAATAATTTCTGATTTGCTGAAATCGATCAAAATTTAAATATTCCTCTTATTCAATATTCAAATATTCTTATCAAATATTCTTTTGATTTTCATTATTTTTAATGTAACTATATGAAGTTGTTATCTATGTACTAAACATCATCGAAAAAGTTATATAATGGACTTATTTCCTTATACGAATCATTTCTTTCCAATATATAGTGTTATCAATAAATATATAGCAATTATTTCTATATTTTCATGTTTCTTCTGACACATGTACAGACGTATTTATGTTTCTTACATAAATAACAATGTACAACAAATTGGCATCATATTCTGGCTGATAAAATATTACCCACATTTGGAGATAGTTAGATATCATATCTTAGAGTATACCTAATAATATATTCAACATCATTAATATCAGTATTATTTTAGATGATTGCAAAATACTACAAAAGCAAAAACTTAACATATTAGATAGTATGATTTATTAAATAAATATTGATGTTTAATATAAAATTAAGTTTACGAATTGTTTAATTATAAAACGGACATAATTATATAATTCGCCAGAATATTACTTTTAGAAATATTTACTTTATGTATAAATTATTATAAATTTATGTTCTATATCGTAATTATATTCTTATATCAAGCTTTGTTCCATTCATACACTTTATTTTTTTAATTAAAATATATTCTAAAAGAAAGCTTTAGATTTTATTTAATCAGAAAGAAACTATGAAATTTTAATTAGAAGCCATTAAATTACTGTTTTTATTAAATAATGAAGAAACCATAGTCAGAATAACCCTATAAAACACTCTAATAAGACGAAATTTTTTTCTTATAACTAATTTTTAACTCTAATATAATAAACACATCCATTTATATAATTTATTAGAAAAAAATTTCTAATCATTATTTACCGTTCTTTGCTGAAAAATTAGAGCTTATTTTAATTTCAATAAAAATTGTTTCAAAAAATTGTTTTCAAAAAACTTTTAATAAAAATTTGTTTGTTACCAATATAAAGATGAGTGATGTAATACTCATACAATCTGAGTAACATTAATAAATTTTCCAGTGAAATATAATGACATTAATTTTTTACTCTTAATTTTAAACTGAAATTTTTTAAATGTAATCAGTTTGCATGTCAGTATTTTCTTCGATAATTTGACAGAAATCTATCTTAATCTACAAAATTTGTTAATTACTTTTTTACATGTTTTTACACGGATTTTATAAACATTTGAGTACTTCCACTTAATTCAAAGAGATCAAACCAATAGTTTAAATTACAAGATTTTAAATTGGCTAGTGTTTCTGTGAAATTGGATTCATTGCTTGTGAATTAATGAAGGAAGTTCATTTCTGCTTTATCAGATAACATAAATACTGAAGACATCCATTCTAGAAGATGATTAAACATTTCCGAAATAATTATAACATTGTCAAAATGCATGTAAGATTAATTTTCGAACATTCTGCTCTGGATAAAGTACTTTGCTCATTAATTTCTGTAAAAGTAAGAGATCATTTAATGTCAAAAGCAGTTCCACGAAAATCTTGAATTAAATCATGAAAGCGATTGGATCGAAAGATATTTTGGGAGATCTTCAAAGAGATGTTTTGAAGATCCCTTACAAATCATATCTTTCTATTCAATACTTACAATACAATAAAATTCAAAACATAGAAATTTATTTATGGGAAAAAATACTTCCAAACGATTTCTTTAAGAATGTCGTGCAACTAGTTTAATAAAAAAACCAAATAACCTACTTTTAATACAAACAACGATGACATTTATTAACCAAAAACTGATAAAAAATTAAAATTAAAGTTTATATTTAAGTATTTTCGTTGCAATATTAAATTCGATAGTTGTTTTCTGTGAAAATAACTATCAACTTAATTACTTCTTATCATAGAAAGTTATTTATAGGAAAAAAGTATTTCCAAAATATTTCTATGAACATATCGTGCAACTATTTGAATAAAAAAAGAGAATACTTTTAATACAATGTTAACATTTACTAACAAATTATGCTAGAAAATTAAAATGAAAGCTTATATCTAAGTACTTTTGCTGGGAATATTAAAATTCATAATTATTTTCTGTGAAAATTATTATCAACTTAATCACTTCTTATCATTTTAATTCCCGAAAACGGCACTCTATACGATAAGGCAGAAGGCACTAAAGGATAAGGCATATATTTAAATTCTGTGTCTTTAAGTGTAGTTTTTTTTTTCAATTTTAAAATTGACATTATTTATGGTTTACTCTTTTAGGAATTTCCGTTTCGATTAGTATTATAAAATTCTTTCACTTTATAAAAACATCTTTAATAAAATAATAAATAATGGATATGAGCAATAAGTTGAATATTAATATATTATTTTTGCAAGTTTCTGTTAAATAAATTGTACAATAAATACACTTTTTTCAATATATGACTGCAATACACTATGGAAATTATTTTTCTAAAAGCATTTTATAGAATATAATTTTTTTCTATATAGATAAAAGTATATAAAAGTACATTTTTAAATAATAAAATTCCTGTTATCATATTTCCCATTTGCTCTTCAGGTTACTTCAGAATATTTTGTTTTAAGAGTATTTTATATTTAAAATAATTTTTTTTTATCTGTTCAAATGCAGATTATTTTCTTCGTTTGCATGATAATGAAAGGATAACAATTCGTTTATTTCTTTTTCTTTATTAAATTATGTAGTTTAATGTTTATAAATGAACACAATATCTTTGTTTACTCACAATGAATAAGATCAACCGCTTATCATTGCTTTATGTGTACTTTCTAGTACATTATCATATAGGTATCAAATTATATGTATCGAATGATTTAAAAATAAACTTTTACTTATTTTTTTCTGCTGTCTGTTTATAGTAAATATACTTTATATTAAAAACATAGAAAAAAATAATAATTACCAATATGTGAAAAAAAATATGTATATTTTCTGATTTAAAGAAAGAAATATTTTGCAAAAATAATTTGAACAAATCGTTTTTGAGATTAAATATTTTGAATTTCGATAATAATGAATTCTAGCTTAATAAATAAACTAAATTAGTGGAACAACGCCTTTCTGTTTATACAAAATCCTGATTATTAGAATCATATTTTATTGTTTTAAAGATACAATATGAAATAATTAAAAATACCACAAAAAAGATACTTCTATTTCGAAAATACATTAAACGCTTACATTCTCTCGGTACGTATTTTTGATAAACATATTTTTAAATGGCGACAGAAGGTAGATTTTATTTTGCGGAATTTAATTAGGTGATGTTAGATATTTGTTTTTTTTTATTCCAGATGTTGGAGACATTTGATATTTATTTTCCAATTTAACAAAAAGTGTTCATCACAGTACCAGAGAGTGCATCACGAGATTATCAGATATGAAACAAATTCAGAATAGGCCTGATTCTACTATATGAAAAGTATGGTTATGTGGTCTTTAATTTCGATCATACATCCTCGGAGAAGGCATTTGAGTGGGTTTTCCCTCTCCTTTCCTAAGTAAAATTCTACAATGGCCAAACAACTCAAGTCAAGGAATGAATTTTTGACAAGCAGGTCTGTCGTCCTAATCGACCTTGTAGAAGCAAGAGCTATAGCTCAGCTCAACCATCAATTTATTAGTCCTGAAGTCGGTGTCTAAATGGTCGAGTGTCTGGAAATCGGTTCCACAGGTTTCGGGTTCGAGTCCTGGCGGTGCCATGGATATTTTTAGTGATTCAGAATGCACTTTAAACCTTAGGGTCCATCTCATATGACCGCAGAACGTCACGGAGCCCAGTTAGACTTCTCACCCACATCATTCCAAAACTGTATAGGGGCAATTGAGCAATATGCACAGTGATGTGTTGTGGTGTAGTAGTAGTATTAAAGCCAATACATTATCCACCAGTTGTTTTGATATTACTGTTCATGGTTGACAGCTGGTGTTATCGTTGTATTAGCATTCTGATATATAGATTTTATGTGGTTAAATTTATTTATTGCTGTATAAATATTCGATTTATTTATCTGCATCTAATGATATTAATTAATCATGATTTATTAAAAAATTAGATGATATACTTAAAGAAGATAGGAAGTTAAACAAATGTTTTCTATCAGTATATAAAAAGTCCATATTACTTGTTGATGTTAATATAGAACTGCATTTCCAATCATCAAATCAAAAAAATAGGAAAAAAGTAATTTATGTAAAACATAACAGGCATGAATTTAAACGAAAAATTTTAAATATGTGTACATAAATCACATATATCGTGTATAAAAGCATGAGTTCAAAAAAGGTTCTTTTGAAAACAATTTTCCAAAACTATAACAAATTTCTATTCCTTATTGAAAAGAATAGGATATAATTAAATTTTAAAAACTTTATGAATTCATTTTTATATATCTGATCTTTATTCTATTAAAACGCATTAATTAATTGTAAAATTGAAATATTTTGTTTTAAATTATTAATTTACATTGCACGTGTACATTGAATTTCATAAATGAAGTTTATAAGTGTTGCCAAAAGTTTTATACAATTTTAAATTGAATTAATCCATGACAATAAAACCTTGAAAAAAACTTTAATCATAATATCTTGTATTGTTATATGTTAATTTAAATATTTCAACTATTAAATTCTCAAAGAATAGCTGCTTTTAGGTCCCAGTGTTAACAAACAAAAGCTTAATTTTATGTATTCTAATTAACTGTTTTAATATCTAAGTTTCAGGAAAAAGTAAACATCGTTATTAAAATTAAAGTTAACAAAATTTTGCTCATTGCATAATTTAAAGTATTTAATTAATAATATATTCAAATGTATACATGTTCTGGGATTAAAATTTAAGAATTACAGTACTAAATACAAAAATAATTATTGCTATTTGATCAATTAATTTTTATTTCTTATAATCATTTTAACTTTCGTTTGCTGAATTAAGAGGATGTATATTTATAATAATAATATTTGGTTTAAGGAGGGACCTCACATTTATATTCTTCCAAAATAACACCCATTTTGAATGGAAATAATAAAATTTATTATTCAAAAATAGATGGAGAAAATGAAATATGAAATATATGAAATAAAATGAAATATTATTATTGTTATTTGATTAGACTATAAAGTTGTTATTTAATACGGGATCTATTTAGTTTAGTAATTTTAAACTTCCTTTATTGAAATTAGTGTACTTTTACAAATAATTAATGTTTTGAAAGGATCTCGTTTTATTCGGCATTGTTTTTTAGTTATTTTCTGCATGTGGAATTAATCAAAACTAAGAGAATAGAAAACTTACATCTAGAAGTGACGAAAAATATTTTACAAAAATTAGCTAGAGAAAAAAAAATCATACTGCTGATAAAGCTGATATAAAGTTTTCCAATTATTACTGATGCATAAAAAGATAATATGAAAAAATTATGAATCGTTCAAGCAAAATATTGAAATCTTTCAATCGAAATGTTTAATTTCCATTTTAAAAACTCCCTTCGTAACAAAACATTTCGATGTGACTTTTGATGTTTTAATAAATTTATAAAAACTTTTATTTTTCATTATTCTTTTCCGAAATTTTGAAAATTCTAATATTAGCGAGACCATTTATTAACAGTTAAGTTTCCACTTAATATCAATTTATTTTCATCTGATATTTGAAACCCATTTTGACATTTAATTAGTATATATATATATATATTTCTTATTAGACTTGGCAGACAGGAACATCTACGACCAAGTCCAAGAACCCTATCGTCTCCCGGAAGGAGTGAAAGGGGCAGCTGTAATGGATTACCCTTAGCTAGAAATCTGTCTAAGCTCCGTGACGGTGAAGAAGGAGGGCAGTGCCTTCCAAGAAGACTTTTAGGGCAACTACTCTGCATTTGCTTATCGTATGGTAGGAAACACAGAAAACCCCCACCAGGTAGTCCGACTAACTATAAAAAACTGAGCATCGCAAACGCCATCGATTCTCCTCTTTTTTGAAAGAGCGTCTGCAACAAAGCTACCAACGGATTGAATTCCCAGCCTAATGCTCACCAGCGGCGCTTGTTATTAGTGAGCCACGAGTCGGGTAGAGAGAAATATGTAGCAAATCAAAGGTTTATATATAAATCGTTAATGAAGTACTACTTTACGATCAATTTTTCCGATACTTAATTGAAAAATATTTACAAAACATAATCATGTAATGATAGCAGGATAACACAGACCCGATATAAACAAGAACTCCAATTAAATGACAATATAGTTTACTTGATAGCAATTTACTCTATTCTACATAGCATTATTTGAAGCATGGCATTATTTAGAATATATCAAAAATAATGTGAAGGACAGTATACTGTGCTTCAACGTCCAAAAAAATTAATATAATTAAACATGTATCACTAGCATACATTTTATTCAATTTTTTTTTAGTATTAGATAATCTACAATAATTCTCCTCTTGAACGGCAAATATATTTGTGGTTTATTTAGGGCCCTATATAGGACAATGGTTGTTACACTACTTCACATTGTAACAAGAATCCTATAGATGAAACCTGAAAAGGTTCAAATTCCCCTTCTTGAACAAAATGGAAGGGCATTGCGACCTGCATATTAATCTCTATCATCCCTAGCATAGACTTGGAAAAATCGATTTGGCATTGTACGTTCGATTTGGAATTCAGCTATCTCTGTTTGGAAGAGTCAGTAAAATTGTTAAATTCATTAAAATTGTTAAATATACATATTTTTCACTGCATTTCTCATATATGAGTGAAAAAATACTTTTGTAACATGGTTTTTAAAATAAAAACAAAAAATTAAAATAAATAAATAAATACAAATATGAGAAAACCAGTTAAGATACATTTTTATAGACAGAAAACATTTCACTGTAGAAATGCTGTATGCTTTTATTTTATGCAAATAGTTAAAAAAATAACGCCTTTGACTATACGCCCCATTTTCTATATTCTAAAATGAAAAAATAAATAAAAATTAAAATGCAAAAATGAATAAATAAATAAAAATTAAAATGAATAAAAAAATTAAAATTAAAATAAATTAAAAAATTAAAATTAAAATAAATAAAAAATTGAAATTAAAGTAAATAAATAAATACAAATATGAAAAAACTCAGTTAAGATCCATTTTTTATAGACAGAAAACAAATAGTTTAAAAAAATGCCTTTGATTGCACCCACGTTTTCTGTATTCTAAAATGAAAAAAAAAAATAAATAAATAAATAAAAATTAAAATAGTTAAATTAAAATTTAAATCAAAATAAATAAATTAAAACAAATAAATAAATACAAACATGAGAAAACTCAGTTAAGATCCATTTTTATAGACAGAAAAGCCTTTCGCTGTCAAGCCTTATCCTATTCAAGAACCATTACAAATTTCATATTTCTCTAAATAGTTTTTGTGTTAAAATGTTTTTTTTCACTAAATATTAAACAAGACATTCTCATTAATTAAGCATTCTCATTTTAATATTAATTCATTTAAGCTATATTGTATTCCATTAGTAAATGAACTATTTTTCCTATTTTATTTAATTTATCCCATAAGGTGAAGTATTATTCAATTCCTTATATTAGTTCAAACTCTCCCTTGTTCGAATTTTCAATCGTTAATAAAATACTTTTTATTCATCCACTCAAGCTCAAATACATTTTTTTTTTGAACTTGTAGTAGCTGACACTTGATGTTAATACTGTTTTTTTTTTAAGTATTAATTCATTAATTAAATTTAATTAATTAATTTTAGTTCTTCTACATTTAAGATGCATGTGTCTAATAATAGATGCAAGAGGAAAATTCCAACTTTATTGCAGAAAAGCCCTTTACAAATATAGTGACAAAAAAGTAGGAATTGACATTAGAAATTTTTTGTTATATTACTTGTTCTATTTAAACGCTATAAATTTT